>OX459028.1:60767267-60917267 GCA_949775025.1 Tricholauxania praeusta | reverse complement strand
AATAAATGAAGTTGTCCTTTAAGCGTGACGAAGCCCATAAGTGACGCATGCTCCGCCACCCTCCACACAAACTGTTGACAAAAATTCAAATTATTTTTTGATTTATTTGCTTATTCATGAGTGGGCAACCAGCTCTAACAGACAACGTAAGGGAAAATCAATTAAGGCGAAAATGTCGCTTTTTTGGCATTTCTTCTTTGTTTTTTTTTTTTTTTTTTTTGTATAGTTGTTGACGACAATGGTGATGGCAACGTACTGATGCAGAGCTGCCATGAGAAAATACAGGCCGGCGAAATGAAATGTCGTATGAGTCACGAATATATGAAGAAAAGTACGATGCTTTATTAATTGTCGCATTGTTACTGTCTTACTTTAGGTGTAAGATTTTCTTTAAGATTTGTGATCTTAATTTTAAAAGTACTACTTTGAAGTTAAAGATCGTTCGAATTTAGTTATAAGCGTATTACGCTTTCACATAACACCCAATCAATAGGTAACCCTAGCACCGATGTTTATTATGGAAGGATAGCCCCTAAAATTATGGACCTCGGGGAAAAGGTCCCGTTTAGTTTCTTGCCGGCCTTGTACTGATGTGTGAATGTGTGTTTTTTGAATTTGAGTGACAGAACTCTACAGTCAGCGCCAAAAAAAGGCCACTTCACTTCAATTTACTCTCTTACTGCAGACGACAATGACGACGAGCACAAACCAAACGACAAAAGCAGGGTAGAGAAGAAATGTAATTTTTTGAGACGGTTTTGACAACTGAGATTTTTTTGTGAAAATAACATCAGAAGCAAAAAGAAAAGTGTAGTGTAAACAAAAAAATAAATAAAATTAAATCGCTCAAAAGGCCGAATTTAAAATGCGTCCGATTATATGAGAAATTATTTTGAGTACGTAAAAGATGTGGGAATTTGATGTTGCTAGGGGCTGACAGCAAATTAAGGTGATTGCACTGTTTTGGTTCAATAGCCTCAATTTTTGTGAGACTTTTTATTTGGCTTAAAATTAAAATTTTTTTAGTATGCGTACAATTTGTGTTTGCAATAATTTCAAATAATCAACTTATTTAACTCATTTTCGGCCACTGGTCGATTTTTCGACCACTAAATTTTAGTCACAGAAACTATTTTTTTTAAAAAAAAGGAAATGTTTTCTTCCTCTTTCTTTTTTATTAAAATAAACTTTGATACTTATGGTTTTGTGAGAATGATATTTCATGATAACTGTGTTATTTTTATACACTGAAAAAAATATATTTAAAAAGCTCTTTTTTTAGACACTTTTTAAAACTTTTTTTTTTAAATATAAATAGTTTCAAAATGAAAAAATTTAAATGCAGTTCTGTTTACAAAAGTTCTTTCTTAATAAATCAGTTTTATTCCAAATATTTATATGAAGTTAGTAACACTGAATTTTAATGAGAAATCAAGTGGTCGAAAAATCGACCATTGGCTGTTATGATTATCAAAATAGCAAGATTCAGTATATCATGTTTATTATGTTCAAGTAAGGTTAGATGCAAATTTTGAGAGAGGATTACACGTTTCGTACTCAGAGGGATATCCACATAGCCATTCTATTTGCAACGCGTAAATGGGGCGTGGCAGGTATAGAAAAGTATATATTTCTTGATCAGCGTCACCACTTGAGTCGATTTAGCAATATCCGTCTGTTTGTCTGTGGAAATCACGATTACGAGAAAATCAAACAAAGTAATTAAATGAAATTTGTACACACGCCACACCTTCAAACAAGCTTCTTGGGATTGTAAATGGGCGAAAATCGGGTCCTGGACACGCCTACGATCCATACAAGTAAAACATATTGAATTCTATATTGAGAGAGTTATTTAATGTAGTGTAACCAAATTTTTAAAAAATACTAGGAAAAACTTAGACAAGCTCTGAACAAAAAATTGACGAATTTCGACGAGAAGGCTGGCACATTCCATGGAAGCGAAAACTTCACTTCGCTATAATGAAATAATTATTTCTGGCAAAAAATAGTTTGGTTTAGTATCAGATAAATTGACAAATTTCGTCAAAACGCTATGCTGAGGGAATTATCTAATTGATTATAGATTTGGGAAGAAAAATTAAGATTTTCTAGTTAGATAGTCGAACAACGCAGATGTGATCTTAGCTATAAGTTTTGAAAATGTGACCCCAATTCAAACAGCTAGCCGTTGCGACCGCTAGACAAAAAACACATACCTATGTACATACTAGTAACTTAATCGCATTTAATCAACACACATAATTAATACATGTGTAGCATTGATCTACACGATAATGCTACCGCTAACTACACAATTTCTATATGCAGCAAGAAATGGTGGTGGCCACTCTTCATCCATTCTCGAATACCGCTCTTGTAAACGCCTAGAAAATATACCATATTTCCTTATAGCTTAACAGAAATCTTTAAAAGTTATGCGAAAACTTGAATTTCGAAGTGAAGTTGCATGTTACTTGCTGACTCATGAAGTTACCTCGGATAACGACTCTGAATACGGTCACCCTTCAGAAAGGCAACATGGGAATAGGCATTTAGTACAACAAGCACCGCACGGAAAACATTGTCACTGCAAGCATTGCTATAAGCACACGGTTACTATGTAGAATCGCTGCAATGTTCATCTATTTTTTGTATTCTGTCCATAAAAAATTAAAACTGTACTTTTAATGATGTAACTCCTTTTTAAAAATTAGCAAAAAATTTTTTTTTTAAATAAAAAATTAATTCGAATTTTTTTCGTTTTTGTTACCGGTAACAGCCATTGGTCGATTTTTCGACCACCTCCTACAGGATAAAGGACGAAAGATATTTTTATTTTTTTACTTTTAACAGTTATATAGGATCATAATAGACAGTCAATGAAAGGAATTGCATTTTCGATAAAAAAAATTTTTCTCGGCCGAAAATGAGTTAAGGATCTCTCTATTTTTACTGAAACACATTATTTTTCAGCAAATTTTAATTACTGGATAAGAATTTCCTCTTCAAACAAATGTCGATAAAACATGCGAAACCTGTAAATATTTAATTAGCTGATTTTTTTGAAATAAAGTCTATTGATGGTAATTTTAAATATAAAATATTTTTTAAAAACTTGTTACAATTAATTATTAAGCGCAGCAGCTTCACTTTCAATGATTCCAATTAATTTTAATTACATCTTTTTTTGTTAAAAACAAAAAAAAAAGCGAATGAACGAAAAATTAACTTTTTATAAATGAGGGCTTATATCCCATCCCTACCACTGTCCCTAAGGCATTTTTATGCCATCCGCTCTTTATTAATGTACGAGCTATGTTTAAGCGTAATTTGTTAAACCAATTAAAAAAATTGTTACCATGTTGATGTTGCTGCATTTGCTGCTACTGATGATGCTGCTGTTTGCCATTAACATTAACTGCGCTGATAATTTTGTGGTAAAGTTTCCATGATTTCGTTGTATTACATTTGCACTTTTATGTGTGTATGTCTGTGTTTGCTCAATATTCAATAACTACTTCATTAATGAACACGACACAGATGTTGAAAAATGATTTTTTCGTTCCATCGTTACCAATTGCAACTGACAAATGCGTTAAAAATTAAAATGATACAAAAATAAAGTTTGAGGAAAAAAACTGTCACATTTGTTGCAAAAATGTAGCCAGTGTGATTTCGTTTTTTTTTGTTGTTGCTTGTAATGAACAGTACAAACCAAGAAAACCACGTTGTTAAATCGTGCAGTATAGAGCGCTGCTGGCAGTGAAATTAATTGAATGATTGAATTTAAAGTGAAATGCTTTAAGGGTTTTTTTTTAAATCTGATATAAAAGTGTGGTCTTCTGGCTACTCGTACATGAAGAAATATTAAGAACATTAATGAGATTGGATATCAAAAAGTGTACATGTTATACAAAAAGCAGTCCAGATATCTTTATAAAAATTTGAAGTCAATAACATACAGGTATTCTCTAATACTTATTATAAAAGGTTTTTCATAACGATCTCTTAACTTTGTATTGAAATGGAAGTAATTGACGGATAACATGATAACATATTTTCCGAGCTATAATGGAAAAGAAGAGCTTTGAAAATATAAAGAAAATAGAAGATAAAAAGGAGGAGGTTTAAATTTTGTGTAACAGCAACAAATGTTTAGAATATCTCTGGGCAGCTATAATTACAAAGAACGAAAGCCGCAAAGTCCGAATAGTTTTGACGGTCTCACCACTTTCAAAATTATAACCCTGAAATAAGGGGGATACATCATGATGTTCGTATATTGGGCATTTCACGCTAAGCGGACAGGAGAAATGGGGTTCATGTTTCCAATTTCAGACATATTTGAATATGTTGTACCTGTATATGTCCTCAATACAGAAACAAAATAGTTTTAGAATGACAACACTGGTTTACAAAATATGGGTCTTTGAAAATTTGAGAAATCGTAAGTTATGTACTACTTCAAATGCCATTATTCAGCTTAAAAAAGTCTGGTAAAATGATATGACTACTGGATTTTATACTTCATTTATTGACCTTTTTTACCTCATAGTTGGATTTTAAAAATAAAAAAAAAACATACACTGAAAAAAATGAGATATTTTTTTCCTTATCGTTTTTTACAATGTTCGCCTAACAAAAGATCTGTTATTAATATTTTTTAAATCTTTTTTCAAAATATAAAAGTAACAAATATATGACAATCTTGTTAAACGAAACTAATCAAATCTGATATAATATTTCCTCTATCTAAATTTATTGCACTTTTGTCTTTATGTTTGTATATATAAACTTTCATAAGCATAAAGTTCATTATGATCAAATACTTCTTTTTTCAACATTTTTGATTGAAAGATTTAAATGTGAATTATAAATCACATGACTTGCAAAAGCTGATTTTCTTGGTTGATTTTTCTCAATATATCCTACATGTTCTTTAAAGCTTTTACCAATCGCACGCCTTGATTGACCATAATATTTTTGATCACAGTCTCCGCATTGTATTTCATATATTCCAGATTTCTCCAAGTTCCATATTCTATCCTTTGTTGAACCCAATAGCTGCTTAATTTTATGGTTATTTGTATAAACCAATGTCATATTATGTTTTTTAAAAATTGGATTCAATTTATTTGTGACTTCAGGTACAAAAGACAAACAGACGCGTTTCATTTCGTTCTTTTCATTCGTCGCAACATTTTGATTGTATAAAGTTTTTTTATTTGAGTGCAATATTTTTCTCGAATGCTGATGTGGTCAATTAAATTATCATCATATCCAGTTTTTAAAGCAATTGTTTATATTCTTTCGTATTCCGTGTTAAAATTAGCAATTGAAAGTGGTAATTTCACTAGTCGATGAACCAAAGAGTGCAAAACTGCTAAATTGTGTTTAATTGGAGTATGTGAATCCGCAGTTATATATCTCACTGTACTGGTTTCCTTGTGATGTATAGCTATATCAATTTTATCTCCAACTCTATACAGCATCAGATCTAAGAAAGCAAGTTTTTCGTTTTCTTCAACTTCTTTTGTGAATTTTATAGATATGCATTGTTTGTTCATAATGCTCAGTAGAGAATCCACTTCGTTCTGATTAACTGTTGCGTACACATCATCAACGTATCTTAACCAAACTCTCGGTAGCTAGTAGTAGTTTTTCCAACGAATTTAACGCCTATGGAACTGGTATTGATGAAAAAAGTGACTCCACATCAAAAGAAACCATTATTTCATCACTACTGACGTTAATATTTTTTATTTTTTCCACAAATTCAAAAGAATTTCCTAACGGACAAGCTTGCTATACGCGGTAATGTATTTAACTCCTTCACAAGCCATTTTTTCCATAGGTGCATTCAAATTGCTCACTATAGGGCGTACTTTTTTACCGGATTTATGAATCTTTGGAAGAAAATATATTCTCGGAACTCGCGGATTGGATACTAATAATCGCCACTTAAATCTTTCACCTAAAGCACTGCTCTTTCTTTACGGACATCGCTTGCACCCGTAACCATCGAAGATATCGGAGATTTTTTCAATTTTTTGTAACCACTTTCGGTTATTAAATTTGCAGCTCGTTCTACATAGTCTAACTCAGTCCATTGTCAAATTTACTGCCTCTATCAGCAGTTTTGAACTGGAATTGACTATGAAACTTAACCTAAGGAAAACTTACTAACCCTGATATTAAGAGAAAGGAAACGTGTTAAAAACTTCATATTATGTGCACTTCAAAATTTTATTCCAGCTGGCATTGAAACGCAGAAGATTTCCCCCATAAAATCGGGATAGCAGTCATACCATATATCAGTAAAGTATTAACTCTTTAGCATAAGAAACCTTTTCACTGCAACAACAATCTAAGTCGCAGCATGCAAGTCAAATCAAAACAAATTTGCATAATACATTGCTGCAGTATTAAAATGCCTGAAGTTGCTGCATTTCTAAGTAACCCTTCGTCTTTTTGCTTAACAATATTTGCAAAATAATAAAAAAAATGTATGAAATTGTTAGAGGTATCCCCTTTTAATGCAAGTAACTCTTTTTGTTGCTATTGCAGTTGCCGTATGTCTTTGTTTATTTGAACTCTTGCTGCCTTTGCTACACGCAACGCTTTTGATGCAAAGATTATTTTCTGCTTAGTTTGTCAAAAGCCAAAGCAAACAACAGCAACATCAACAAGGTATGTTGGTTATCCCGAAGCGACCAAAAAGTCGGTTTTTTATTTTAACTTTATCTAGGATTTTGCTGATATCCTTTATTGTCTGCTGTTTTGTAGTTCACACAGGCAAGCAACTTCATATGAATTGTTTAGAAAAATGTGAACCCAAGACAAACAAGTTGTCAGTTTAATGCTGTTGCCTTTGTGCCAAGCATTTTTTTTTTTTTTTTTTGTAACATGCAAATGTTGTTATTTTTTCATGCAAAAAGTTTATTGATGCATATTTTTGCATACCTCATGTGTCAAAGGATTGCACAAAGCAAATAGGCCGGGATAAGTTGCAAAAAAAATGACTTTAAAAAATTAAACATAGGTTATTGGTAGGGTTTTACTTAAAAACTTCGCAGAGATTTTACTTTCAAGTGATTATACATATAAAAATAAACTGTTAAAAATAAAGTCTGTCCATAACATACCTATCCTATAAAAATTTTCAGATGTAAAATTAAGATTTTTTTTTTTATAATATAGTAAATTTTATGCTGATAGTAAAAAATGAAAACAATCATGCAACTAAACGTATCTCCCATTATGTTTATGAAAAAATTCCTGATTTTCATACACTTGCACTAAGAAAAATGGAATACCCGTAAGATTTTTTAGCAAGAAAAAAAAAAAACTACGAAGTCATACATATGTTCTTCAAAAGCAGGGTGCACTCTAAGGCTATCAATTCATGAAAGTACTAAGGCCCCTCCAGCACTACTTTTCTTCTCAGAATAAGTCAGACAGTGGTGCAGATCTATAACCCATTTTTGAAGACGTTTTAATGACACAAATTTCAAATTTTTTTTATCTTTGACTCGAAGTGAATGCAGTTTGCTTAAATGAGTCATTTTAGATGACGTTATCATTGGTCGTCATGCTAATATAACAATAGAATATTCTGCTCCTGCCATGTCTTAGAAATGAGCAGCTTAAAATAACTCGGTAAGACGTTTTTCACATCCGTAAAAATAATTACAAAATCCATGAATGAACCTTTGTACTAAACGAGTACCACACAACAAGCTCAGGTTTAAACAACAAGATTATAGCAGGGAGTATGTGGTATCTTTATATATCCTATTATTTCTTTCCCTTCACCAATATATCTATCTAGCACATTATGTTTTATGTTCTTACTGCACTATACCTCATTTAACTACCGTCATGGCTCTTTACTTTTCACTTTCTAGTATAACCTGTATCATTTCCTCCTAAGCTCTCTTAATTCTCGTCTTTATATCGCTTTATCTCTCAAAACTCTTTTATTTATTCTTCCAAGTGTCCATCGCCCAGACGGACACACGATCAACAAACAAAACAAATTAACTAATTAGGGGTTGTCCAATAAAAAATTTTAACACCCTTCCCCCGAGTGGTCAAATTTGGCTACATCCCCCCACCAAAGCACGTCCACAAATGATTATGCTACCCCCCTCCTCCTTTTTTTGTTTTAGTCTTTATTCAATTTTCATGAACAAAAATACGAAATAATTCTACGTCCGGAAAGGATAAATTTTATAAGGTCAATCTTTGAGCTCCGTCAGCTAAATATTTTTTTTTTATACCGCGATAACGATTTTCAGACAATGCATGTGTTGCTTTTCTTTTTTTTTACTAAACTTCCGTCTTCAGAGCTTACTGCTGCCAAAAGGTCTTAGGTTCAATACGATAGAACGATATTATCGGAAATCTTTATCACACAAATATGTTTTTATAGAAATCTTTTTCATTTATGAGAAAGTCTCACCAATTTAAAGAAAATAAAATATGTATATTTACTAGAGGTCTGCATAAGTATAATCGTTAACTTACGAAACTGTTACCGAAGTAAATTTTATTGATTTGAATGCGTATACATAGCGTTTGCTTGTGTTACTGTTACCATCATTATAAATTTCTCTTCTTACTCGTAACCAACTGTACGTAGATGAATGCGTCATGTGTACGGATAATATGCATGTATGCTGCGAGTACAACAAGTTGCGCGATTACTACGCATTTGATATTTTGTACTACGCAGTAATGCACTTTAACATGCGTAAGAATGTTTAGGGAGGATCAGTGAAAATTTGATGTGTGCAGGCGAGTGAGGTCTTTGTTTTCTAAATAAATTTATGTTATATTATAAAAACAGTTTTTGAAAACAAATATGAGCCATGTAAGATTATACATATGTACACAAAGTGAAATATTATATTAAAGTGAACATGTTTTAGTTGCTTCTCCTTTATTATTACTTTTGATATTGTTGGCAATGTTGCCACTTTGTTACTTTGTTAATTTATTTATTATTTTTTTTTTTTTTATTTTGGTCCAGCATTGGTAAATATTTTTAAAATGTGATAAGTACAGTGAAATTCGACTTTTAAAGTGATTTATAAATTTATTCATAAAGTGTTTCTTTGTGAAGCTTGAGCTTTTTGCATATACTTATTTACATATGTATGTATATCAAAAATCTATATAAATCTTTGTTTAATATTTGTTAAGGGCATTCGGGAGATTTTCGAAATATAAAAAGACATTTTTTTAAATTTTTTTTGAAGCTGCATTTCATCTTAGACCAAATTTTTTTTTACTTTATTAAAGTATAACTATTCAAGACTTATCTCTGAAATTTTGGTCCAAAAATATTTATCAATAAGTTAGAAAAGTGCAATGCCATGAACGACCTCAAAATTTGCGGTGAGCAAGATATCTGGAGACTGGACTGGTTCATCCGAAAAAAGAAAATTAACTTTTTTTCGGCTAAGCAAATAGTTAGGGGGCATTTGATCAACCTTTAAAACCTTTTTTTTACTTTTTCACTCATTTTTTGAAACGAAAAAATCAGAAAAACTATGGAAAATAGCATGAAAAACATTGAAACGTTTTTGATAAAAAGTGATGTAATATAAGTACTTTTAAACGAAAAAGATTCCGGGTTTTTTATTCTATTTCCTATAGTTTTTGAGATATTTCGTTACAAAAAGCGTATGTGATTTATTTATGAATTATGTTTATTTATATATTTTGTTATTTCTTTTATATGGACTGAACTAACATTTTTGTTTTATCGTTGTGATTAATAAATTATTCTAAAAAAACTTTGGACTTTGTAAATGTAAATATATGGCAGTAGTTATAGTCATTTTTCTAGCATCATTCTAAAGATAGACTACCAAAAAGTATTTTAAACACAATGATGGTAAAAAATTAATATAATCCCGGACATTCGTTTTATTTTAGTTTTCAGATAAATAAATAAAAAAGTTGCGCATTTAAATCTTCTGGCAACGCCTTGGTGCATAAATGAATTCTCTCTTCCTCACTTTCATCGAATAAATTAGCGCGTCATTCAGTTCGATTCATTACCTTCAGTTTTGTTGTGCGTACACATACACGAAGCTTATTCAACTTTTTTTACTTTACGCTATGGTACTCAAAGGAAATGTGTACTTGTAATTGGAGGAACAGAAAAGTGAACGAGTACTGAAACGAGTAAATTTTTGGTATCCGTGCAGACCTCTAATATTTACCTCTTTTTCTGGGCGATTATAAACAAAATGTGGCGAAAAAAACTGTTATACTTTATAGGAAAAAAGGCTCGTATGACCCCGTATAACCTGTTATGTACAAATTTAATGAGAACACAATTGACACCATGTGCAAACGTACGCGAAATTGATTATGAACTGTACATATCATTATAAGTTTCACAGTACAGAAATATAAATTGGGAAATCCCCTCGTTTTATGGGGGAAACACGTGTTATACGAGCGACGTGAAATTGTGTAATATAAAAACTCGTTATAAGAGTACCGTGTTACAGGGGGGACTACTGTATTATGTTTCGCAGTAAAGTCAAAGGAACAGAAGCAATTACCTAAATTTAAAACAAATTACAGAATTTAATTAGAATAAGGAGTAAGAATTGTTTCCGAAGAGAATTTTTGTATTGAAATGTAGTTGTTTGCTTTAAGCAAACTTAGTTTCCCATGGACTCAATTCATTATTCAATGCATAAAATTTCTTAGTGTCAAGCGTTTTTTAAACTTGATTGCTATACTATATCTCTATGTATTTCTTTAAAATCAACCAGTTAAGACAGAGAATTATTTTTTAGACTTCTGTTGAACTTTATGTTTTCCTTAGTGTACATATATGATGCCTTCTGTCAGCTTCATTTTAACGGTAGCAAACCAGCCCCTTCCGAAAAAAAAATCATCCTGTCAAAAGCCTTCATTCTTCATTCAGATCCTGCACTAAAATATTTCACATAATTATTCGGTTGATATGCACTATAGCTTTCCCTTAGAAACCAACCGACAATGAGCAACTCATGTATGAGCATACTCGTATTCTGGCAGCTATTGTAGCACATCATTTCTCCCCACTTTCTCATACTTGTACGATCTAGGTTGCTTACTTTTTCAGGCATTCCATGCATTGTCTTTCTTCTCTTCGAGCGAATGCATGACATGAATTTTCATTTATTATTTTGTAATAAACATTGGAATTTCAGTAATTTTTGCTTCAGCTGCTTGCATTGGGGTGCATGTCCTTAAATACAAACATATGCATACTGATAGGTGGGTGTATGTTTGCTGATGAAATTGTGTTAGATGAATTTTGACGAAAAATTAAGCAGACATAATAAACTGCTACATTGTTCATTTAAGGGCGAATTTTTCTAATTAAAATAAGCTTAATTGCTCTTTTTTTGCAAAAAAATTTGGCTCATACAAAACTTAAGGAATTTGAAATGTTGTGTACGTTATGGGTAAAAAGAATTGCATAATTTCTTGCCAAAAAAAAGTCCTCGATATAACTGCTAGTTGTTTATCGCTAAGGGCCGGTTTCACAGTGTTTAGTTAACCAATTGTATTGTCTCTTAGTTAACTAACAAATTTAAGTTGTTCAGTTTCACAGTCCTTTGGTTAACTAATGATAGTTTTTTGTACAAAATTTGGCATCACTGCACAAAACATTTGTTTGTTATTTGACATTTCGTAGTTTGCGAAATGGAATCAACAACAAGAAATTCTAAATTTTCAGCAGACGGCAACTTTGAAAACATCATCGAATGCAAAAAAATCATAAAGTTAGTCGAGACGAGAAGGAAAAAATATGTGGGACCATTGTGGACGATTTTAACGGGTTGCAACCTACCGAAAGCAATATGGACGGGATCTTAATACTTTTTTTCGATAACCATATGCAATATTCCATACTACTTCAATATCTGAATCACTATCAGCTTCGCAATCCCAATCTGAATTCATATTTATGTAGCTTCCTTTATGCTTTTTTGAAACTTTGTGTTTTTATTTCTTATGTTTTATTTCGTTATGACAGCAATCAGCTGTTAGAAACTGAAATTGGATAGTTAACCTCAAATCTTTAGTTAACTAAACACTGTGAAACCGGCCCTAAGAGTATTTCACAAAAACTGTTATTCCCAGCGGCAAATATGTTATACACAATATCGATGAATAGCTATACTTATTGTAGGCAGTAATGCTCACAATCCCAGCCACAACTGTATATTGCTTTTTACAAAGGGATGGCCGCTTTGTAGGCAGCTTGCTTACATCTCTATATACAATGTGTAGCAAGGGAAAGGCAGATTGCCTTAAAACATCGCTTACCAAGTGCCTGCATAGTTTACCGAGTTGCCTTCATCTCCACATACAAAGTATGCAGCCAACAGGCAAGACCCCTTACATCTCCATATACAAATCAGACTGCAAACAGACAGACTGCCTACAAATCCATATACAATGCAGGCGGCCAACAAACAGACTGCCTACAACTCTATATGCAAAGGAAGCAGCCAGCAAGCGGACTGCCTACAGCTCCATATATAAAGCTGTCAGCCAGCAAGCAAATAAACAAAATATCACAGTAACATTTTCATTTGTGAAACATACAACACAAAGGGTATAGCTTTTCATATATGAAAATTCAGAGTACTTCATCGATTTGCCGCTGTGTTATTCAAAATAGAGTTTTATTTTGAGCATTTTAACTTAGTTTGTATAACAAAATATTCGAAAGATATTTCATATAATTCTTTGAAGTCACCTTCAGTATACAGTATATATTAAGTCTCTTTGATTGCAGTTACTGTGTGCTGTTATAGTTTTTCTAAATAAAGCTATATTATGATTGGAAAAACTCCTCTCAGTCACTTAAATAATGTCTTACGAACACTTCTAATACATGATTTTGAGACTTTTACAAAGTGTTTTAAAAAATACACATCCTGGCCACTGTAGTGTCTAATGAGCATTTCTTGTAGATGATGTTGCTGCTAGCTTGAAGTATTTAATATAAGAACAAAAACAAAAGCTTCTTGTTGTGCTGTAGTAACCGGTCCAAAGTTTTCGATCCTCATCTTCTTTGACATATTATCTTCCGACCACTGTTTACTATATCGAGTCATATTATATATTGAAAGCATTTTTTTTAATAGTATCCTGCGAGAGTCGATACGGCAACCGATCTTTTTATCTTAAGCTCTGTTTTGAAAATTACCTATCTCAACTTACGCTTGGAAGAAATTTGGAATAGTTTCACATAAGAATAATTAGTATCGAAAAACATCGAAATAGAAAAAAAAAATCGAAAAATAAAATGATAAATAAAAATTACCGATTAGCATTATATTTTAAAAATAAAAAAATACATATATTACACCGTTTTTCGATAATGATGATATTTAAGTTTAAAGCTTAAAGAAACACATCCTCTATGCTGCTTAGAAAAGTATTGAGTCTTGAGTCTATCAGTGGTGTAGGTATAAAGTTCTAAGCTTACTTTTTGCTCTAATATGCTAATTGCTGTATATCAAATTCAAAATGTGGCAATATAAGACTGATAAGAGACCGGGAGCTCTATACATTAAAAAGAAAAAAACAAGTTAAGGTGTTATCTTCGGCCACGCCGAAACTCATATACCCTACACTGCACTGAATTTCCCTTTTAAATAAATGTTAGAAGACGTTGAAAAAGTCAAAAAAAAAATTTGAAATGTAAAAAGATTGAAAGAGGTTGAAAATGTTGAAACAGTTGTAAAAAAACAAGTCGAAAAATATGGAACCATTGAAGAAAGTTGAAAGAAATTCAAGATGTTAAAAATATATGAAAAATGTTGAAAAAATGCTTAAGAATGTCGAAATGAAATAAAAATGTTCAAAAAAGCTGAATGAGGTTAAGAAATGATGAAACAATTCAAAATCGCTGAAAATATCTTAAAAATATAGAAAATAATGAAGAATGAAGAAATATAGAATGATATATTGGAAAAAGTTGATAAAGTCAAGAGAATATGTAAAATATTGAAACAAATCGAATAAAAACTAAGAAATTTAAATGTGCCACGCCCACTTCTCAAATTCCGCCTACTTTTGGGTTACTAAATTTTATTCGTCATTGACATCCACATACCAAACCTTAGCCCAATAGGTTGTATAGTTTGCAAAATATGCCATAATAAGTCTTAAAATTTAGGGTGGTACACACCCACTGCTATATTATGGTCCGATTTTTATCTAGAAATAGTTTTCCATATGCAACACTCTTTCACCAAATTTTTGTATGATTGATCACATATTTCGATAGATATGCCACTTAAGGTATTTTACTTGTATGGGAAGTGTCACGCCCTTTGGTACTATTTGATTCAGATATACCTTATAGCAAGAACCAACTAAATCAAAGTTCATACAAATTGTTGTAATAGTTCAATTAATATAGCTTTATGGTAATATAGGAGGTGCGACGCCCACTACTGCAATACCGTCAATTTTCATTTAATTTTAAAGCCCATAGCAGCCGACACCGCCAAGCCATATCTTATGAAGATTACTCTCATAGCACACTATCTATAATATTAAACATTTTTTGCTTGTATGGGAGGTGCCACGCCTACATGCTTCATTACGCCAAATTTTTGCAGAAACATACCTTCTAGCAAGTATGTCTGCCTTATTAAATTTCCTGACGATAACGTTATTTGTTCTCTTAATATAACGTTTATAAATATTGTGGGCTGTGCCACACCTTTCAACAAGTTTTTTCAGTTAAGTAGCTGAGCTTGTATTGATGACTGCTTTCAGCGTCATCATCTCCAAAAATTTTTATCAAAATCGTTTGAGCCAATTTTGAGATTTTAAAAAGCGCCACGCCCACTTTTACGATTCCGTCTATTTTTTCCACAATTCAAGATATGTATATTTGAATCGTATCCGTTTACCAAATTTCATCACAAAATCTTGCACGACTTACAAGATATGGTGGTATACTAGTTAAGATTTAGGGCTGTGCCACGGCCCTGTAGGAACCCTTGAAAACTTGAAACCTAGTCTAATTTTAATCTCGTTCACATTTGCATCAAATCACCAAGTTTCATCAAAATCGCTGCATTTTTTTTCAAAATTGGCCTTGGTATATATATGTACATAGACTATAGGCGGTAGCAAAATGCCTGCAAAAAGGCGTGACCTAAGTGGGCTAGTTCCATACCTGCCACGCCCCCTTCTATGTGTTACAAACGGAATTAAAAAGTGAATATATCCTCGGTGTAGAGTATAAACATAAAGGGGACATAATTAGATTGCATTTAAAGTATAAAAAACATGTAAAGTTAAAACTAAAGATGCATAAAAATTATAGCTCCTTAAAATTTAATTGTCTTATCTTGAATATTAATTAACCTTACCTTCAAGAAAAACGATTGATGAAGGGTGTACTCAAAAAAAAAAAAAATGAGTCGGTGATTTTTCGAGAATGTTCTGTCTTTAGAGAAGGAATTTTTTGTTTTGTGTGCTCGAGCGGTGTTTTCTTTTATTTTACAAGAATTTGAAAAAATAATAACTATTTTCATTAATCTAAATAAATTTATGAAATTCAATATTGAAATTATAAATATATTTGACACATGTAAATTACAAGGAACTGTGTGAATAAATTTTATAAAAAAATGTTACTTGGAAACGTGTGGAAAATTCTCGGAATGTACTAAAGATCAGTTCAATGTAATTTTTGCGATTTTCAAAGTTCGAGTACAACAATTGCACAGTAAATGCTATCCCTTTTTTTTAAATCATTATCTCTTTGTGTTCATTTTTACGCACGTATTACCATTTCAACTTTTTTCGTTTTAGCCGAAAAGTTTCTACTGAGTGCACATAAAAAAGTTTCACTTAAAAAAGAAGAACTCATAAGTAGTATTACCTACATCTACGAATGCCTTCGATTCGGTTCTAAAATTCCTTAAATAAATTTACATCTTTACATATGAAATTCTTACAAACAATTGCAAAAATTCACAGCATGTGCCGCCGGATGAAGTAAATGACTTGATTTAAACATTTAAGACTCCCATGAGTCAATTTTTCGTCAAACTTTTGCTAAAAAATTCACAAGTAAAAAAGAAAACACCAAAAAGATTGAAGTGTAAAAGAAAAAACGCAGGTAAAAGTTTTTTTTTCAGCAGTTACTTGGCAAACGACCAAAAAACTTTTGTTCAAAACAACTTTTAGCAAAGACGCAAGCTTTACACTTTTTTTTCGCTTCTAGAGTGCGTGTAGAAACATAAAACTTCGAACTGAACGGAGCACAAACAAATAAATGTGAGGTTGGTTAGTATTTTACTTTTCCTTGAAAACTACCTTACCAGACATGTACTTTTTGCTAACGATATTCAATGCATATGTGCCAAAAATGAAAAATGAGTTAAACCAGTCAAAAGAAAGTAGTGGCGGCAGCAGCGGCATGAGTGCTTGTAACAAATGTAACCAATGAACCAACAAACAAGCCAAGCAAATTGCTTGGCAAACTAAACTTGAGAAAGAAAAAAATTGAAAACTTTTACAAGTTTCCGTTGTTGGCCCTGCCGGACAGGGGAATTACACTGCAGCGGCGGCAGGGTGACACAGAAAGCGTTGCAAGTTGTGTGGTAAGTGAAAAGAAAAGGGAAACTTTTAACATACTGAGGTAGGAAGGAAGTAGCAGCAGCAGCAATATATATAGTTAAGAAGCTGGTTAGGGTTACCCATCCAGCAAGCGGTGAGTGAGTGTTGACAGCAACACACACAAACAAGCAAAGCACTAGCGAGTGAATTTCTGCTGATTGGCTAATATTTTGATGATGATGAAGTAGCAAAGAAAACTATGCTGAAGTTAAGTAAAAAGAAAATTTTTGTTTTTTGAAGGAGACAAATTTCTGTTACGCGACAGTTTTGTAGCTGTTGACAGCAACATCTTTCTTGAGAAATGTTTGCGTGGTTCGAAAGAAAGGAAGTACAACTTTTTGTTTTTCTTTACATGTAACTGCAGTAAAATAAAAATGATTAAGGTTTGAATTTTTTTTCAAGCAAACACGCTAATGAATGCTTAAATATGCACAGGAAATTTCGCGTTAGAAAAAAATATTATAGAAACTTGAATTTGTTTACACTTTAGGTTTCATCATTTGTTCAATGAGAAAAGTAGAAATGGACCACAATAAAATTTTATAACTAAGCAAAACGTCTTAAGTACTTACTAAATTGTCAGAGAAAAGAAAAGCGAACGAGCAATAGAAAGCCTCGGGAAGTGACAAATGGTGCGCAATTTACGAAGAATTGCAGCAATGCTCCCTTCCCACATTTCTGAAAAGAAACATAAAAAATTCCAATGTAAGTTCTGTTACAAAAGATCAACAAGTACTTCAAATCAAACGTTTGCTCTAGTAGCATATATAAAAAATGTATATATTTCCAAACAAATTTCAAAAACGGCTGCAGCGCTTTTTATGAAACTCATACAGGGGCGTGGCATCGCCCTAAGTCTTTACTTTTCTAACGAAATATCTCGCAAGACATGCAAGATATTGTGATAAAGTTAGGTAAATGGATGAAGATCGCAAATTTCTTGAGTGGTACTAAATGTAGGCGGCATTGAATAATTGGGCGTGGGTTTTTTAAAACTTGCCAAAATTTTGATATTACTCACAAAGGGCACTTACGATTTTCATAAAAATTTTAGAGAAAATATTTCTGAAAGCATGAACATTATACAGTGGAACCTCTTAAAGTCGAACCTCGATAAGTCGAAAACCTCTCAAACTCGAAAAAATGTTGTGTTCCCCTCCCTTCAAGCCCCAAAACCTCCATTGCTCGTAATATGACCCCTCTATAAGTCGAAATAATTAGTGAGTCCCTACAAGTGAATTCAGTACATACTTTCCCTCTATAACTCGAAAAAAAAATTTGACCTCTGTATCTCGAACATAGCAGTGTTTGATTTTACAACCTTTACAAATCGATTATTTGAAACGAATTACCTCTATAGCTCGAAGAAAAATGAGATACTGACTTTACCGACAATGTACATCATTGTTCCTTAGAAATCAATGTAAAAGTCTACTTATACAACAAACCAATTCTATGAAATGATAAAGGATTTTATGACTGACGTTAACACGTGGTCGAAGTCCTCCATAAGTCGAAAACTCTATAACTCGAATTTTTTGGCGTCTCCCTTCGACTTATAGAGGTTCTACTGTAATAAGTAAACCAGTAAATATGGCAGATATAATTTCTGTAAAATATTTCATATTTAATATCGTAAATTGGGCGACACACTACCTGTGGGCGTGGCATTTCCCAAACAAGGAGAAAAGTTTTGAAGTTATATATGTTTAGTGTAATATGGGAGTATATCGAATAAACTTTGGTGTAGATGTTGCTTTTTATGAGATTTGAAATAAATGGAGTTTCACGGAATTGCACCAGTGGCCGTGGCTTCTTATATACAAGCAAATTTCGTTAGCTGTTAACCCATTAAGTCCCAGCGGTCTATTTTTCGCCCAGTAACTTTCGCATATTTTCCAGGTAAGCCATATAGTGGTATCGCCTAAGCGCTTAGCTAATATCTTAGTTTGGACCTATGCCAGCATACATTATTTTTGTTTTAGCGTGATTCCGTTATTTTACTGTTTTTTCGTGCCTTGAAGCGGAGCCATTTTCGGTTTTTTTTTTTATTTTTGAAAATTCAGTAAAAATTTTTACAATCTGGTAAGAAATAATTTCTCTCAAATTCAACTACTATTCAGGGTATATTTCATGCTAAAAATATTACAGGTGCAATATGCCATTTCTCCAGCGAGCCGTGTGTGCGCAAAAGGGGGTGATCGTTTTTCGACCAGTGGGCACAAGCGATATGAAAAAATGTAATATTTTCTGATATGAACGATGTAAGCAAAAAATTACTTTATTGAATAAATATTGATGAGAATCAAGTTGTGGACAACTTCGACAACGCAACTGTACATCGCATTTGGTGCATTGCCATGATACATGCTTCTGGCAAACCTTGCAAAGACGTGCCTTAGCGATTTCATGATTCCATGTCCTTTTTTATCAGTACTAATATCGTTCAAGGCGATGGTTTTGGTCGAATCGTGTGCTTTGACGATTTGGTTTGAGTATTCCTTAGATCAGTCAAGCTAGTTCATCAGGCACAAGCGCTCCAAGCAATGTCTTTTGGGCTGAGTTATCGACTTGGCAGTGTCTTTATATTTTGACAAAGCAGAATGAAACATCCACGTGAACATGTCGTGCCGAAGTTGAAAACAAAATGAGCCCTTTATATTGAAATTGGTACAAGTTCCTCTTTTTGAGAAGAAAAAATCAGATAAATTTCATACAGTTATTTAATTTTTTCTCTTTGCACCACTTTCAAAATAAAGGGCTGAAATTTGAGAGCCCATTCCAACACCGCTTCGGCTTCGACAACTTCTTCACATCCTATTTATTGATGTGCCTTCTGCCGGCATTGAGCGGCACTATCCAAGAAAATCGAACGAAGAAAGTGCCTATCTAACCCTCGATCGACTCGTCCAAAGCAGAGTGCTACATTGGAATACGCGTTCGCTCAAACTCAAAAGATCTACATGGCACATTAGTTAGATCAACAATGTTGTAGTCACTGTTGCTTTCAACGTCGACTTATGTGAAAAGAAGTGTTACTGGCCATTATTAATGAACGCACTTCACTCAGCAATGATCAATGTTTGGAAGAACCATTCCGCATTGACCAAATTTGTTCAACCTCTTACAAGTTTTTCCATATTTCTTCGACGGAACCAACCTCTTTCATCTTTTACTGCACTTTCCATATCTTTTCGAATTTTTCAACTCCAAAACAAAATACTGAACTATTGTCAGCCTGGTATTTGTGAATTAAGTGAAAGATAAGTAGGTAAAATTTACGGGATATCACGCTAGTTACGAACTTTTTCTAACTTTATCCCACTTAAGACAAGACGTAATTAGAATTGCGATAAAACAATATGCTCCAATAAAAATCAAAAGATAATTTTTATATTTGATTTATATTCAAGAGCATCATATAGTATTCAGATCTGATTCCACTCAGGAATTCTTAGGTCAATATTTGAAATAATGACAATAATGTACGTATTCGTAAGAAATTATGTTAAAATCGAATTATGGAAAACTTGTGTGCTCTGACTTGTTATCAATAGTCTTTCCTACGTTTATTAAAATCCCAAACTTATGACGCTTTGCCACAAATTTTCATCAAATTAAAATCAATTTGCTCAGTTTTGCAACAGTACCTAACAAAGCATTATTCAGGTATTTCTTATTTAGGTTATGCCCAAATTCTCTTACTCGAATTTACTTATTAAGAGTATAATTTGATACTGCCATCCTATCATGTAGATATAAACAGATTAGCTACAAATCTGAAAATACATAGATTTTGCTAAAATATTTTGCTCAAATCTAACACTCGCACACTGATATGAACAGAGATTTTTCGAATTTCATACTGCCAAAAATGTTCAGTCAACCTTTTCAAATTGCCGAATATTAATCACATCACTTGCGTCAGAATTTTCACCTGGTTGTGCTGCAGCGGCGGTGGTGTGTGCGTCGTATCAACACTGATTGGATGCCAGATTTAAATCGAGTGCAATTGAAGCTTGAATGATGATGATGATGCGAGTGAGTTACGAGTTATTTGGCGTTGCCATACAACCAAGCGATGCCAACCAGCGAACTGAACTGAACGTAATAATATAACGCAATGCAATTATTTACGCAACGTAATGCTATGCCGCAAAACGGCAAAGCACGGGGAGTTTTGCTGTTGAAACTGTAACATGCTAGTGTGCGTCACATATGTACATATGTATAGACTGAGGCAGATACATATGTATGCATGTATGCATGTAGTGAGCGAAGCAAAGTGAATGCAAATTATGAGAAGTCATTAATCAAAAACTGTTATTTTCCGTTTGTTGTTGCTGCTGGGATGCTGTTGCTGATGAGATTGTCTATGTATATGTTTATGTTTTATTGTGTGTGTGCGTTGTTTTGCAAATTTTACGGCAAGTTGGCGCAAAATTTAATTGCAATTGAGTGCAACAGAATTAAATTAAATTTCTCTGGATAAATAAATTTTGAAATTTAAAAAATATAAAATTAATTAAAAGGTATCTGCTATAAGCAATCAATTAAAAAGGTTTTTAATTATATTTTACTTGTTATAAATTAAAACGTCACTTGGGATAATTTTTATTTATTAAAACTTATAATCCATTACTTCGGATTGATTACATGGTCATAATATCTCCACCGCTACTTGTTTAAGAGAATCCATTCACTGAAAAGTACTTAAAGTTCATATCTTTTTGGGTAATTTATTTTCGAATTGTAGGTGAATTAACAGAATTGCAATCTGCAGCATTGTTTTAATCCAGTTTAAACTTTATTTTCTGCCGCAGAAAACAAGTAACCGAATATGGATTGACTTAGTTTTTAAATGAATACATGTATCAATATCCTTCCACTTTTATATACATATGTATATTTTCAACAGGCATCAAAATTGAATATCAATTTTGTTCAAAATTGGAGTACCCAGATAGTAGACGTCGAAAGTTTTTTGTTAAGAAAACGCTTTTTCTAGCTAAAACATATGCTGCATTGCTGTTTTTGCTACTTGAAATTGATCAGGAATGCGCTGTAATATACCTTATAACGTGCTTTTGGGAAACTAGAAATCATTATTTTACATATAAATGCAAAAAAATAGTCCAATTGCTATGTCTTAAAATGTGTTTTTTTTATAAAAAAAAAACGGCGGGTTGCACTCCGGGAGTGCCGACAGAAGTGAAAACAAATCGTTTAATGTCAAGTTAGTGTGTTAGTTGGTATGTGTGCGTTTTCTTTTTATATGGCAATGCAATGGAAGACAAAAACGGAATATGTATTCAAATTTTACTCTCGCTCTCATTCTAAATTTGGCAACGCAACAACGCGAAATTTGAAAGAAACAAACATGTAAGCATAACAATCGTTGAATGAGAATGGAATATGTCAGTTAGTGTGTCTGCTTTGCTATTTGTCTTCCAATTGGAATATTTATTTAAAAGAAACAATAGAACATTCAAATTTTACAATCGCATTCATGACGGGGAATCCCGATGACGGTCGGTGTCGCGAGTTTATACTTTTTTCCTCAGCCGCACAACGTGCCATAAGAAGTTTTCACTTCAATAATTATTATGATATGGTATTATTATGATTGTGTATGTTGATTATTTAAGTACAAGTGGTACCCGCGGTTTCGCACGCTAACATCAGAGATGTGCAATGAGTGGTTCGTTTTTATTTACCTTTCGCTTATTCATTGCTATTGCGTGTCTTTATTCGACAACATATGAAACGACTGCTGCAGTGCATTGCCTTTTAATTTCATTGCCATTGCCTGTCTCTGCTTTCTTTGAACATACTCGAAAGACAAGCACTATTCACTCAAAGCTCATTCATTCGTTTATATTTTTATGCAACGAATTATATGGCTATGCAACGAATACTATTGCACAGCATCGAATACCTCATACGATTTGAACTCATGCTATTTTAGAGTAGTACTTTGCCTGCCATTGTTTGTGATTGTTGAGTTTCTTCTAAAAGACAAAATAATTTCTTATTTTAAAGCATGGAAAATACACAAGTCAGGGAAAATATAATAAAAAAATTTAATGCTGCGTAATGACATTCGTTGCATAGCCATAAAATTCGTTGCTGAAAATAGAAACGAATCAATGAGCTTTGAGTGAATAGTGCTTGCGTTTTGTAGTGTGTTCGTTGCCTTCAAAGAAAACAAAGGCAAGCAACGGCAAAGTGATAAAAAAGTACTGCACGTCAGCATTCGCATTCGCTTTTTTGAGTGAGCAGTGTTTTCATTCGTTTCACACGTTTGATGCATAGTGTTGATTCACAATTCGTTTTTTGTGAGTGTTTCACAATTGCGTACGAATGCATTCGTGCACATCTCTGGCTCACATCCACTTGCTTTTTTTCATAATAAAATTACTCTCTTAACATCTCATACGATCTTCATCCTTCAAAAATACCAAAAAATCAATTGAAAGAGAGTTTGTTCTTTGAATTTCGAAGATAAATACAATCGTTACTAATGAGGAAAAAAGATAACAACAAAACCAACACAAAATTCAAGAATCAGCATAAGCAACGATATATTTTGGGTGAGGTTTTTCAAAACCCAATCCTAACAAAGAGGATGTTTTACTTTATAAAACAAAAAAATAAGAAGCTATGCATTAACGTTTTTTATCATAAATTGTTTGTCTTAAAAAATAAAAAATTAAAATTGGTTCAGTAAACTTTCCGCCAAAGCGTTACAAACCATTTTCATGCAAGCAATTTTGTATAAATAGTATGGATGTATAACAAGTATTTACGATTGTGATATATGTTAGCACTTATTTGAATGGATATACAATAATTTACTGCTAGTTTTTTATTATCTTAAACAGTATGACAACATTTAAATATAATATTGTTACGAAAATCCTGTCTATTAGACGATAATTTCGATCTCAAACTTTTTTCTGAGTTCGATCACTGGATTGTGTAGCAATCAAAAACACACAAATTTATTTAATTATAAAATGGTTTATTTAAATCACAAAAGTTAGTTTTTCCACTGTACAATTGTTTATTTCATTAACATTCAAACTCTAATATTAATCTGGCACTGTATAGACTCAAATAACTTACTTTACTACTTAAAGTCAACTGTGTCACTTTATTGCTTAAATTCAAATGTTTTTCGACAACTCAGATAATAACCTCTTACTACAATCATCACTTTCTCGAATAATCCAGTACCTTCTAGATGGCGTATCGGCGTGGAATCCACAACTATCCAGAATGCTACCAATACCTTCTAGATGGCGTATCAGCGTGGAATTCACAACTATCCAGAATGTTACCAATACCTTCTAGATCGCGTATCAGCGGCGATAATTTCTCTCGGTTTTCGACTTTTATAGTGTACTGTTTTTTTGTTTTAAAAACATCTAATTAATTGCATAAAAATTAGTTGTGCAACTCTGCAGTTTATTTGGCAAACTCTTGATTTTAAAAGCTTACGTTAAGGCAAAAACTAAAATCAGTATCTCAAACAGGGTTGCTTAGTGGTCTGTATTGACCAGGCCAATCCCGAAATTTCATGTCAAAACCGGAGGCCTGGAAGAAATTCAATGATATCTTAAATTGTCGAGAATTTGACGACTTTTAAATATTGCTCATCAACTTTTCCCTAAAAAAATTTTACTATTTACAAAACACTTATTTTTTCCGAAATTGCCAGGAACTCATTCTTTTCAACTGGCGATGAGCTATTCACATAAAAGCGGATTTTTACGCCGAATTTTTAAAAATAACAACATATTCTCCCATCTGTTCAATGTCCATGTGATCAAATTCTGTTTAAGGACAAGAATTCGCATTTGCTTCAATAATATGAACATCCAAATTCATCTGATCGACTAAAAAGTTCGGCTGCAAGATGTCAAGGCAACTAATTATTTTCATAGACAAAAGATAAATTAAGTCCCTTTGGCCTGCCTCTAAAGTCAAATTGATTGATTGATTTTTGATTAAATTTTTAAAGAATTTAACATTTTATTTTCAATAATGCTTCTTATTCATTCATATAGAATTAAAAACCACAATTAGTTTCGTGAATAACAATGCACTCCTAAGATTTTAGTCGCAACTGCAACAACATGCATTGTTTGGTTCTTCATTAGAGTTGCTATTGTTTTGAAAATAATATACCAATCAGGCTGATAATAAGCACACACAGTCACACAGAAGCATATCGCAACACGCATGCACACATACACAGAAGTGACTTTTGTGTAAACAATAGCGGCTTTTGCAAGGATATCTAATCCTGCATTTGCATGCATAACGTTGCAATACAAACATAGCAGCAGCAGCAGCAGATAACACAGCAACAAAAGCACACTGCTAGCGCTGATAATATGAAAGGCCACAATGGCTGCTAATTAGGTAATGAAATTTTGTGCAGAAAAGCCCAGGCTAAGTCGTGGCCAACAAAGCCAAACCAAGTTAATGCGTATTATAGCAAAGGTTTGAGTGATAAAATTTTAAAGCCCTTAAATTGCATCTGAGCTGTATTGTACTGTTTGGCATAACTTTTGTGTTCATACATTTGTAAAGTATGAATTTTTTAAGAAGAAAAATTTAAGTTTTTATTTTTTTTTCGCTAAATACACACAAAAATCGTTATTATTTGAAATGCACGTAATTAATGGTATTAAATAGAAAAAGAAGTGTGCGAAAAACAGCAGCTGTTTGACAAACAAATCAACAAAGTGACAAAAAAAAAATCCTTTTTAAAAAGGGCTTACGAAGAAATGCAAAAAACATTTGTAGAAAAACATAGATTTTTTTTTTAAGTAAACAGACTCATATAAAAACCTCATTAATTTTTTTTTTTTTTTACTTTGAGCAAAAGGAAAACGTTTTACTTTTTGATTTATTTTTTTTTTTTTATTTATTTTTCATTTTGTCCTTGTTTTTGTAGCATGTTGCCTCTATTTTTCACTGTGTACTCCTTGTCATCGTAAGCTTATTTCACACTTGTTGACTTCTTTGATATGAAAGTTTGTTTTTCTCCCACCGTACTTCCTTTTGGTATTGAAGATTTTATGTTTGTTTTTGCAGTTACGAATGTTGTTGGAATTGGTGTTGATGTTGTTGTTTTTGTTGCAGCCACAGATGTTGTTAACATACTTTCACACCTTTGTTTGTTATAGCGCAAAGCTGCTTTGTGTGAAAAGCCACGCAAAAGCATTTGCTAAATTAGAAAAAATCCCCTTTTTTTTTTTGTTGAGCAGATTCTTTAAACGATTTTGAAATATAAGAGCATTGTATTTAATAAGAAACGGAAATCAATTTAATTTGCATAAATATAAATTCAAATGAATGTAAACAGAATATTGAGGTAAAACATATTGCCAATGAAAGTCATTTACTACAACTACTACTAATGTTATTGCAATCCCTTTAGCAGCTTAGTGCCAGAACACATCGTGAAATACCCTCTTGTAAGTGAAGGAGTGAAAGTTTCAAGAAATTAGAAACCTCTTTCATCATATATCTGAGTAAAAGTATACACTGCGTGGTAATTTCCCAATCCAACACTCGTTGTCGACATTATATATCGTTCAAAAGATGTTACCTTTTTCTTTTCAACACGTCTAAATTGGCTGCGGGAGTTTGTCAAATGCTGAGTGACAAAATTCCGCGCATTTCACGACGATGAGTTCTTAACTCGAGGAACAGTTTTTGGCTGCCATAAATGTTTTCGCGAGTCTGTTGAAGACGATGACGGATGCTGATGTATTGCTGATTATCTTCTACGACTGCAGGGGCTTGGTAAATCAAGAGTTTATTCTAAGTAGCCAAAAAATATTCTACTTTGAAGCTATACAGAGTTCCAAGAATTTGAATTTCGTTCCAAGAATTTGATGAATGCAGCCGGAATAAAAGGAACGGAAAGTTGCACGACAGCGCACTTGCTTATAATGTCATTTTGACACGTTAAATTGGTGCTCTGAAGTTTTTTTTTTTTTTTTTTTTTTGATTAAGTATCCGTAATATTGACAATTTGATTGTGACCATAAAACTCCATAAAACGTAAGCCTTCAAACTTAGGTCTAGAATATGCAAAAACAACTTGGAGCGATTTTAAAATGTGTCGGTCAGGAAGTTTTCGGTTTTCAAAAGAACGTCTCAAATGAGAGTTGAATTTATACTTTGAGTGCCTTAATCCCTGTTTGTTTTACTCCATCGCATAAGATTTTGTTGTCCCTAAACTTTTCTGAATTGATTTCTTATAAAACAAAGTTCTGGAAAATAACAGAGTACACTGCGGATCATTCATTGTTCATTTAAAATAAAATCCCTCGTTTGAAATTTTATTGACTAAGCGCTTCCTTCAAAAATGAGGTGCCAGTGTGAGCATTGCACTTGAACTTGTTCACCTCTAAAAACGACAAAACAATCGACCATCCACCTTAAGTGAACTTGCTCATCCCTACCATACGAAAGTTTAAATTGTACAGTACACGAGACAATTAAGTATTGAATCGTTTTTCTTCTTCGTAATCATGGATTAAATAAACAATTTATTGTTAAAACGTGTTTATATTTGTTAGTTAATATTTATTGTCATTAAAAATATAAATTTCAAATAAAAAGTGCGATATTTTGAAAAAGAAAAACTTGATATAAAATATTTTGTTGAAAAACGCTGTTTCATTGTCGGCAGCGCTACGTTTTTGTTATTGTGCAATTCGCATATCAAGTTGGATTCGGGCTCGCTATTTTTCGTGTGCTCGTCGGTTATTTGAACTTAAATTTAAATCGCGTTTCTTCGTGTTTTTTGTGTTCGTGCTATAGACAAATTACATGTGTTCAAAGTGATAGGAAAAAGACTGCAGTCAGCGTAGTTTTGTTTTTTTTTTGTGCTAAGAGTTTCAATCGTACAAAAAGAAAAAAAATCAGCATCGGCTTTATCGGCAGAGCCTTAGTGCTGTAATATTATTCGTATTTTAGTTGCAACCGGTTATCGGGTTTCTTGTGCAATTTTTTTTGTTTCGAAATTATTTTTTTATAGCTAAAAAGCGCAAGCTTACTTTAGGAGCTTTCTACTTGTTAATTATCACTAATCTTACCAAACCCGTCAATTTGAACGATTTCATATGTTGAAATGAAGAAAATTTAAAGAATTTGTTTCTAAATTTGTATTGAAGATTATTGAATATTAATGATTTTTTGATATGAAAATCCATTCTAAAGAATTTGTCGTAATTTTTTTTTTTCGATTGATTTTGCTCAAAAATAATGCATTTGAATCCATCCGTTAGTGTGACTGCTTTCAGTAAAAAATTTGTAGGCAGTTTTATCCTTAAATCTGATGTTAAACCCTATTTTTCTTCTAATCATTAAAATACTGATAGCAAATTTGAAAGTAAAAGTAGGGAATAAACTTTGTTTTGTGAGATATGGTCACATATGTTATTAGCTATAACATTGCTATACTTTTTTTGAAATTTGTGCAAGAGTTTTTGAGATATGATGATGATTCTCCATTTTTGATTGACTTTTTTAATTATATTCGTATTTTTTCCCAACAGATATGTAACAGTTACATATTAGTTTATTAAAACGTTTGGAAGGCCCTATTTATATTCTTTTAAGTGATGTACCATTTAGTTCTGATTTGTCTTTACTAGCCCTATTTTGACCGGATAACAAATTAACGAACTAAAGAAACTTTCTTGTAATATCTCGACAGCCTTCATATAATTTTCTCTGTCGTGGTATATTTTATAAGTCAGACTTTTGTTTTATTATTCCATATACCAATCATAGCAAATCGTTTTCATTTTATGTTATAATCGCAGACAAAAATGTAGCTGTTTATATCGAAAATATCCGAAATTTGAAAATATTTATTCAAAAACATGGAGAAAATTATATACATACATATGTAATTCATTTAAAAAAAAAATACATTTTTTCCTAAGTGTGTATGGCAAAAACTTAAACAAATATTTATCTAACCGATTCATAAGTCAAAATTATGAAAATCAATTTCATAGTATATTAAATTTTCTCAAATATCTCAATCCATACTTTTCACTTCAAATTAGGGGCTGCCAAATTATTATGATTTCAAAAATGTAAAAATCAAGCAGAAGGTTCTAAAGTTAACTTGTTCGTTTTGCTTTAAATAAATGCGCTAGCTTAAAAAAAAAAATTATATTGTTTTGTGTGTTCCCTTTGCACGACCCCGAATTTGTTTAATTGGTGTGGATGGGTCATCAACAACGATCATTATTGTTGGACTATATATTAAATTTGGTAAGTACCTATTTGTGTTAAATAGAGAGAAAAACCTCTTTTTAATACTGAACATGAAATTAAGCGCATAATAAAATATACCCAGTCTTAAACATAAATACGGTGAGCCTCAGTAATTGACCATTTTGATTACTTAAGATATTTGAATTTTCTATAGATTCTGATGTCATTTGGTGTGGGTAACGACAAAAAATAAATAAATACTGGCGTTTTTAAAAAAAGAGATTTAATTATTTCTCAACAATGTTTTTTGTAAATATTTTTAAAAGAATTGCAATCAATTTTTGTATTTTTATATGATTTTTTTTTGTTGTATTTTAATACTTCACAAAAATTTTTTAGAACAAATTATAAAAAGAAGTGTATAGTTTTTACCTTTTTCATTATCCTAAACAATTTTTTTATTATTTTGAATTAAAAGCCAAAAAGGCGCTAAAAATGCATAGAAATGTGCACTTTGTACATGTCGTTCAGCAGAACCTCCATGGCTCAGTGGTATGAGCGGCTGTCCACATATAATTCATGGAATAGTCGGGGGATCGAATCACATTACAAATTAACCAAAAACTGGTCTGATGAGGCTATGTATATAGTGACGTGGTAACCCTTCACTATACTCTCTACAACATATTACTTAACATCAACAACAACAATCACTTAATATCTATTTGCAATTATGTTTTAATGTTCATTTGTTTATACTAAATTTAAGTCTTGTACTAAATGTATACTAAGTTAAGTTATGTTATGATACACATGAAAGCATTTAAGTTAAGCTTTGACTAATCGTATGTTAGTAAAAGTTCGTGAAATAAAATATGTTCAGTTCCGAAGAAGAAACCAAATATGAAGGTTGTTTTGACTTAAAACATTACTGGCGACGAGGAAAATTAAAAAAAAAAAAAAAAAAAATTTAAGCCGCGTGTTTGCACTTTACACAAAAAAATTAAAGCACTTCTCAAAATAAATTTTTCTAATAATAAATCGAAAAGTGATTGGTTTATTTAATGTAACATTGATAAAAACTTTTGCGATGATGCTTGCATAACATAAAGCAAAAGTACGAAACAAATGGAGACCAGAACTTTAAAGATTATTTTTCACCATATGATACAAGTAAGATTATTAAATTTGCGAACTAAATAATTTGGAAAAGCGGACATAACCTACCGATAACCAGAGATTGGTAAGATTCCGGAGATTTAAGAAGATTGGAACACATGTAATATATGTTGCTGCGGAGATTTTTCAAAGATCACCTTGAAGAACGGTTACTACGGGCGAAATATTACGCCGTACGCCATTTTCACCATATGATACAAGTAAGATTATTAAACTTGCGAACTAAATAATTTGGAAAAGCGGACATAAGCTGCCGATAACCAGAGATTGGTAAGATTCTAAAGATTTAAGAAGATTGGAACACATGTAATGTATGTTGCTGCGGAGATTTTTCAAAGGTCACCTTGAAGAACGGTTACTACGGGCGAAATATTACGCACAGTTATAATACGTTGTTTTTTTTTTTTTTTTCTCATCATATTATACATATATTTTATTATAAGGTTAATGTTATATGTATACCAAACATTAGTTTAGTTTTGATCTTTTATACTCTTGTGTATTAATTGTTATCTTAAGTCATTTCAACAGTTAGTATTATTATTATAAAATGGAGGGTGAGCTAATCAGCAGATTTAATTTAACTTTGAATTGTATCAAAAATATCGAGAAATTCGACGGGACAGACAAAAATCAGCTCCCTGATTTTATTATGCAAGTTGAAAATGTTTTGCCAAATGTGGACAGTTTTCACGATAAAGATAAAAATATGTTGTTTGATTACATTAAAAATAAATGTGTAGGAGAAACTAGACAAACCATACGCAGATACAGTCCACCAGAAAACTGGACCGAATTGAAAAACATTTTAAAAGCTAATTTTGGTGAAAAGGAAACGTGCATTGAACTAATGGAAAAAATAAAAACTTGCTCTTTGGACTCAACTATTGAAAATTATTATTATAAATTAAATAAATTAAGACATAGGCTTTGCAACAGAAAACTAACACATGATGATAACCAATTTACACACTACGAAATTAATAGAATTACGTTAAACACATTTAAACAACATCTGCCAGAACCATCAAAAACCATGATTATTGGTAGAAACCCTGATAATATTGAAGACGCTTACAATATTATACTTGAGGCAAGACATCAAATGTATACCATCTATGGGCCACCAATGATGAGCTACTCTCGTTACTTTGATAGAAGAACAAATTTTAGTGATAATTTTAGACATGATTATGAGTTAGTCCAAAATCCTAACTATATTAATTACAATAATCGAAATATGGTAAACTACAATAGAAACAATCACAATGACACTCTTTCTAACAACATTCCACCTTTACAGTATAATAATAACAACAATTTCAGACGACCATTTCACAGGGAAAACAACACACAAAATTATCACAGTGAAAATTCTTCTGACAACGTACCATATAATAACAATAATTCCAGACAATCATTTAGCAGACAAAATAATACACGAAATTTTTCTCAACATAATAATCCAGTACCAAATAGAAATAATTTACAACATTCTCAAAATAATATTCGCTCAGCAGTCTCGAAAATGCAAACAGACCAAACTCGCTTTTCCAACCGACATAGAAATCCAAATTATTATAACCAAGTTACCCCAATGGAGGTTGGAAATGCAGATATAAATTTTCAGGATGCAGACCTAAGAAATTACCCTATATAAAAATTCGAAATCATATCAAAACGTTATATTTTATAATAGATACCGGTGCGGAGTTTAGCTTAATTTGTGAAAATATTTGTAGCCCGAAATGGAAACGAAACGTTAAAGTTTCAATAAAGGCATTAGGAACCGAATTTTACGTAAATAAGCTCTGTAAGTTTCCCATTTTTGAAGAATTCAATCAAAATAATTATTATTGTGAATTTTTAGAATATAATCTTTGCAATTCGTTTGACGGCATAATTGGAAACAACATTTTAGAAAACTTGAATTGTAGAATTGATTACAGAAAAAGGCAGTTAATAACAGATAATGCAATTATCAAAATTTATTTAAGCAAAGAAGAGGAAGAATATGATGAGCTAGGATATAAAGACTGTGTTCTAGAAATTTTTAGTAACCAAATAGAAAGTTCAAAAATCATACAATACATCAATACAAATCATCTTAGCCGAGTTGAATCAGAAAAATTAAAATTTATCTTAATAAAATATAAAAATGTCTTTTATAATAAGAATGATACTAGCTTTAGCTTTACCAGTGAAATCAAACATAAAATTAAAACTAAAAATGACATTCCTACATATTCGAAACTTTATAGATACCCAGAGGTTCATAAAGAAGAAGTCAATAAGCAAATAGATGAAATGCTAGAAAAGGGTATTATTCGCGAGTCTTTTAGTCCATATAATAGCCCAATTTGGGTGGTTCCTAAAAAACTAGATCGTACTAATCAGCAAGAATGGCGCATAGTAATTGACTTCCGCAAGTTGAATAGTATCACTATAGAAGATCGATTCCCAATACCAAATATGGAGGACATATTTGATAAATTGGGCCGGTGCCAATATTTTACCACACTGGATTTGGCGAAGGGGTTTCACCAAATTGAAATGGATCCCAGTGATGTCCACAAAACCGCTTTCTCAACTTCCAGTGGACACTATGAATTCCTTCGCATGCCATTTGGTCTCCGAAATGCGCCTGCAACGTTTCAAAGGCTAATGAACCGAGTCTTGAAGGAATTCATTGGTAAAATATGTGTTGTATACATGGACGATATCCTCGTTTTTTCAACAAGCGTTGAAGAACATTTGGATTCGTTAAATAAGATCTTGCAGTGTTTAATCAAACATAACCTCAAGATACAATTAGATAAGTGTACGTTTCTAGAGAAAAATACAGAGTATTTAGGACATTTAATAACATCGGAGGGGATAAAGCCCAACCCGAAAAGAGTGGAGGCTATAGACAAAATTAGTTTGCCTAAAAATCAAAAAGAAATAAAATCATTTCTTGGTATAACTGGATTTTACCGTCGGTTTATTAAGGATTATTCAAAAATTGCACATAGCTTGGTCATATATTTAAAGAAAAATGCTAAAATTAACGTCAAAGATAAAGAATTTATTGAAAGTTTTGAAAAGTTGAAAAAAATTATTAAGTCTGATCCAATACTAATTCATCCGGATTTCAATAAAGTTTTTACGCTGGTCACTGATGCTAGTAATTTTGCTCTAGGCAGTGTGCTTATGCAAAATAATAAGGTTATCTGCTATGCTAGTCGCTCACTTAATGGTCATGAGCAAAATTACAGCACTATTGAGAGAGAACTCCTAGCAATCGTATGGTCAACCAAATATTTTCGGCCTTATTTGTTTGGTCGTAAATTTATAATAAAAACTGATCACCGGCCGCTTATCTGGTTAAATAACTTAAAAGAACCTAACTCAAAGCTTCAGAGGTGGAAAATTAAGATTAATGAGTTCGATTTTGATATATGCTACATAAAAGGAAAAGAAAATGTTTTGGCTGATGGCTTGAGTAGAATTGCGTTAGATGAAAATCAGAAAACGGAAATAGTAGTTAATTTAAATGAATTATTTGGCGAAGATATCGAAACTGTTCATAGCGCAGATACTGATAGCTTGGACTTCATTAAAATCACAGAAAATCCCATTAATATTTTTAAAATACAAATAATTTTGCAAAACTCCAAAAAAGAAGCTATTAAAACAAATATTTTATACAGAAACAGAATAAGAATACTTATAGACGTGACGCCAAAAAGCGACCTGTTGAAAATTATGAAAGAAAAACTGCCAGATAAGGGTTTGGTAACTATATTTTGTAATGACAACCAGTTATTTTTACGATTTCAGAAACTTTACATAAGCTTCTTTGCAAAGAATAAAAACCTTAAAATAATGAAATCAAATATAGTTTTAGAAGATATTACAGATAAAGAGAAATTGCTGAAAATTATACAAAAAGAACATATTAAAAAAAACCATAGAGGTATAAGTGAGACATATTTTGAAATAAAAAAGTTTTATCACTATCCATGCATGCAAAAAGAAATTCAGAAATTTATAAATAACTGCGAAATATGTAATGAAGCTAAATTTGATAGAAGTCCAATTAAATACCCTTTAAATATAACTAAAACCCCTGAAAGCCATAATGAAATAGTTAATTTTGACATCTGGTTTCCACAGCGTAATATCACGTATCTGACAAGCATTGACAAATTGACAAAGTACGCCACAGCTCATCACTTGCAAGATAGAACCTGGGTATCTTTAATAGAAGGTGTAAGGAAGCGCATTCAATATCTAGGAAAACCAAAATCAATCGTTGCAGATAACGAATTTGATACAGTTTGTATGAGAGAATTTTTGAAGAATAATGACATAATGACTCATTTTACAACAGCATATTTAAAATCTGGTAATTCTGACATTGAACGACTTCATTTGACTTTGAATGAACACGTAAGACTTTTTAACGCCGACCCAAACAACAAAGACGACTTAGACGAAAAAGTTTTTAAAGCTATTACTTTTTATAACGAAACGATACATTCTACAACAAAAACGAAACCGATTGATTTCATAAACAATATTATTCCAAGGGAAAAATTACTGAAATTATCACACATATGGCACGAAGAAAAAAGGAAAAGGATCACAAAATTAAATAAAAATATTAAAGATAAAATAGATTTTGAAAATAGTTTTGTTAAAAACTTTAGAGTAAGCAAAGCTCACCCCAAATACAAGAAAATTACTAACTATAAAAAGGAAGGAAATTACTTAGTTTCAGATAATAATAAAATTAAGAGAAAAATTTATAAGACTCAAGTAAAAAGAAAACATAAATACCAAGTTAAAATGTTTTTGTTGTCTTGTCCTTTTTGTTTTGTTTTGCTTTATGAATATGAACTATGAAATAATTTTTTCTTTTTTTCATTAAATTTTGTAAAAACTTACAATACTTCTTTAAATAAGATAGATTCTAAGGAGATTTATAACTAGCCAAAGTTAATTGAAGAGAAAATATAAAAACAATAATAATGAATAACAAATTCAACAGAGACTGATGAATCTGAGGGTGGAGAAGTGACGTGGTAACCCTTCACTATACTCTCTACAACATATTACTTAACATCAACAACAACAATCACTTAATATCTATTTGCAATTATGTTTTAATGTTCATTTGTTTATACTAAATTTAAGTCTTGTACTAAATGTATACTAAGTTAAGTTATGTTATGATACACAAGAAAGCATTTAAGTTAAGCTTTGACTAATCGTATGTTAGTAAAAGTTCGTGAAATAAAATATGTTCAGTTCCGAAGAAGAAACCAAATATGAAGGTTGTTTTGACTTAAAACATTACTATATACTATGTATATGAATATGTGTATATATGTATGTATGTGGTGATAGCCGAAACATATGTCACCAATTACCAGGTTAAATTGTTCCATTTGTTGTCTTTGTCATGTTTGTTTATAAAGCATTAACCGATTTGTGAAACTTCACATGAATATTGGTTACTGCACTTGACTGTAAATTCAATTAAAATTCAATCAAATAAAAAATTTAAACTTAAAACTCGCGCTATGATGACTTGTTGGAATTTAACTTAGCTCTCATTTGCAAAAAAAAATTTTTCGTTTTCGATAAGACTTCGATCAAACGCCCCTAAACTATTTTTTTAACCGAAAAAAATTTAGTTTTCCTTGTTCCAGATATCTTGCTCACCGCAAATTTTGAGGTCACTCACGGCATTGCACTTTTCTAACTTATTGACGAATATTTTAAGACAAAAATTTTAAAGACAAATTTTGAATAGTTATACTTTAATACTGTAAGCAAAATTTGAGTCCAAAATAAAATACAGCTTCAAAAAAATTTTTTAAAAAAAAGTCTTTTTATTTTTCGAAAAACTCCCGAACGCCCTTAAAATAATAATAAAAAAAAAATGTTTCAAGAATTCGGGCACAGAAGATTTGTTGGCATTTAAGTTAGCTTTAATTAAAACAAAAACTTGTTAATCTCCGACATAATTTAAGGTCTCTAGAGATTTTTGAACCAAAAAATATTTTAAAGTTTTTTTTTTTAACTGTTCAAATAACAAATTCAAATCACTCTTTTGGAAATTATTTACAGTGAAAATTCTTGTTAAACTTATTTTTATTTTCTCTTTACAGGTATGTATCAACTACAATTCAACAACTCTAGTACCTGGTAATGGTAACTAATTTATAATTAAATTTTATTGAAACTAGTCTTTGCAATTAAAAGATGATTTTTACTATCGCTAAAATCAACAAAAATTGAATAATGTGATTTAAAAATTAACACAAAGTAAAAAATCCACACAATATTTTATAATTTTAAGAATAAACTGTGAAGTATTTAAAAGAGTTAAGGCTGCATTTAATTAAGGGTATTGTTGCGTTTCGTCGAAACTCCCAATAAAATAAATCCCAATTCTTCTTAGCTCTGTCCTCTATTACAAAAACATTAAAAATATTACAATTTGATAATAACTCATGAAATTTTAACAATAGATAAAATAAATTGAAATACGATGAAGTTGAAAAAAGAAATGTTTCAATTAATTTTTCTCTTAAGAAAGAAAAACCAAATTTATTTCGATTTAATTACGATATCGAAACAATATGACAAATTGCACAATATTTTGAAAATTTTACTATCAATGAAATAATTTATCTCTCTCTAAATATCATGAAAACAATTAAATTACAAAAACAACAACAACAACAACACCAAATAACAACTGCCTGCAGCGTGACTGATATGAAATATTGCAATTCCTTTGACACATAAAATATTTCTATGAGTGCGAGTGTTTCGTGCTAAAATGGGTGGGTGCACAAAATATCGAATTAAAAGAGAAAAAAAAAACATCAAAATTTGCAATATGAAAGGTCATACAAATGCATATGCTTAGGGTATATGTGAGTGCTGATATGGACATGGGTATGTATGTATGTGAATGCATAGAGGAGGAATATCAATATCATCAATAATCCTGTCGATTCGGTAGCACAAAAGCAAAAACAATTGCAACAGAAAATACTTGTAGCAGCAGGAACGAGAAAAGAATTGAATTTATTTCGAAATAAATATAAAATTGCGCCGAAGCGATAAAATTTCAAAAATACCAAAATAAAATGAAAATACATATGCTCACATTGAAATAGAAATTGAAGCAGCAAATACAGGACACGCGCGTTGAAAGGCCAAAAACTACCAAACGTGAAATCATAAATCCCCAAAATCCCATACAACTGCTACACTCATGGATGCGACAACGTTTTTTTGATACTCGGGTTTTTTATATATCGATCGATTACATGATATCAATACTATGCAGTATCAGATTAGGTATAGAATACTAAAAACACCGATACACATTAGAGGTCGTAAATTTCCTATCTCGGTTATTCTAAGACAGGAAACTTCATTCAATTCAAAGGAAAAATCACCTATAGACCATTGTTTTGAGCGGAATTTTAACTCAATACAATCGACGCTATTATGTCCAGAAATGAATATCATTCAAATGACCGCTTCTGCTCCTCTTACAGAATCGAATAGGAAGAAACATATTTTGGACCACTTTATTCAATAGATAAGAACTCATTTCAGAAATTTCTCATCAATATTGCCCGGTCTCAAGGAAGAATTTTTGATAATAAATAAGTTAAATAAATAAAAATTTAAATAATTTGTTGTACAAGTTGCAATTGCTTTGTTGTATCAGAGAAATTAAAAACTTTGTATTTACCACACTTACTCTAAACAGCAACAGTTCAGGACATCTCAACATTCTTTCACATGCTCTTCAAAATCAGAGGACTTATAAGGAGTCCTCGCTCCGTAGGCCAGAAGTGCAAACGTGGGAAAAAATCACTCCGTCTGAAAAAATTTTAATTTTTCGATTTTTTATTAACTCAATCTCCTTACCAACACCATTATGCACTCTAAGTAAATTCTTAAAATTAATTCCTAGAGTATTAAAAAACTTTGTAGTTTCTTCGATAAAAACAATGCTCATCAAATTAAATTTAGTTACCAATCAACAAGAGATGTGTGGTTTCTTTGGTTCAGCCCATGATCCTGGAAAAGCGATGATCAATTGGTGACCATTTGTAGAAAATAAGCAATATTTACATTTGTCATTCTGTTAATATTTCAAGGTCATATGAAAAATTCATTTGGCGATACCTCGTATGTTAGAATTTTGAGTCAACCACAACCAACTCTTGAAATATATTGTTGTTTTGTTCACAGCACAGAAGGAAAGACTAGGAAAAACGATATTTAAGCATTAAAATTTGACAAAATAAATCCCCAAAAAAATTGCACGATTCACCCAACCAATTGACCGAAAAACGAGCAATGCGCTAACTAAAAAAGAACTTGAAAATGCAGCCAGCATGGGTGTTGAAATTGCTGCCTTTCAATGGATTCTCAGTAAAAATATTGATTGTAAACGTGTGTTGCTTATCAAGGATACAAACCAAAAGTAAAAAATAACTGTGGAAAAGAAAAACAACAAAACTCTTGAAACAAAATTTGCAAGAAAAACATATGCAGAAACAAAATTTAAAGATCGATGAAAAAATTACTGTTTGCGCTTTGATCCATCGTGTTGATTAAATACGTAATGATGCTTTATGGTACTGTTTTTATAACCTTTTTATTGTGCAATTGTCATACTAAAGCGTGTTTTTTTATTAAGTGAAAACTTAATATTAATGCTGCTATTATTTCTCGAATTTTTTGTTCCAGAAAATATATAAAACGAACAGACTGTCTCTCAATATGCAACAGTTTCCAATTAAACGAGAATCCTTTGAAGCTTTTTTTCTTTCCCTTTAGCTATTGATAATAGGTTCCTATCTGCAATATAAAATTTATTACTTGAAAATTAATATTTGTTACTTGCAACATGTCAATTTTTGCATCCAATATTGGTGACAATCGCCAATGGCAACAAATTTTGCAATAACGTGCACAATTTCAATATTAAATCATTGACTGCAATTCTTTCTGCGTACGGAACTGAGTCTCTGTTTAGGTAAAAATGCACATGCATATATGCTTATGTGTGTGTAATTTTTATTTATTTATTATTTACCTTTTACTTTGTAAAAAAATTTTTCTTTCCCCACCTACCTCAGTATCATTTTGTACCCATACCCATTGCGCTGCAGCAATTTTAATATTAACATGCAATTTTACTCCTTTTGAATATGTTGGTAGATTGGTGTACATGCGTTATCCTTTTGAATATCCTTGGCAACAAATATTCAATATTTAGTTAGACAAAAATTTAATAAATCCATTGCCAATGAAACATTTACACACATACAGTCATTGGTATATGCTCTTATGCGTAAATGCTATCATACATGTGTGTGTGTGTTTTTGCCTTTGTGTGCATTTATATTGCTACCTCTGCCCTTGGCTGTTTATTAAACAGAAATTTTAATATTGATATATTTGCAATAAATCTTAATAATTCAATCCTTTGATGTCGTTTTCCATTTTCATGTTTTTTTGTGTAAGTGCCATGTGCAACAAAGTCTTTGATATCGTTCAGTTTTTGTGACTGTTATTTATTTTTTATTCCTTTATGAACATTCATTTATTTGATTTATTTAAGATATTAAGATCTGGAAACTATCATTAAACGTTTTTTCAGCATTGACTTTCAAATAGTTTTTTAAATGATATTCTCAAAACGGCGACCAGCGCAGATTTTTTGATATGCTCTTTTTTTTGTCAAATACAGTACCTGATTAACATGTTCAATATCAAAAATGATACCACTACAATTTGACTTTTAAAATAAAGGTCAAATCTGATCTACTTTCTAAAACATTCGAACAAGTGTTGCACCGCGCCTTCGTTTCTAAACGAATTGCATATGGTATCGGTAATTCCTTCGCCCGTTGAATAATGTGTTTCTGCCCGCTCCATAGGTGATGTTATGAACGGTTGAGCTTAAATTAAGTACTCCATCAATGCTGGAGTCCCCCAGGGTTCCGTCTTATCTCCGTACCTTTTTCTTATTTTTATCGATGATCTTCTGTCTTCGACCACTAACGCAATTTATTCGTATTACTTTGCCGATGATTCTCTTTAGAACCGTCTTAGCTTAAGGTGTTTAATCCTATTTTAATGGGAAGCACTCTAGAGAGATTTATGAGCTGTTACAATAAATCAGGCATCCTCTAGTTATAGTCTGGCGTCTAATATGGCCCATTCCTTTTGCGTCATGGCAGTGCTGGAAAGAACGTTGCACTATCGTGATAATTCGTTTTTTGGCCGTGCAATGAGGTTGTATAACAATCTCCCAGCGAGAAATTAAATTAATTAATAAATGTTAAATGTAATGTTATTCCTGACCGACCTGACGTTATTAGATTCAAGAAAAATATTCATGTCATCAACCTTCCCACTAATCTAACTCCTTTTATAACAAATCAACACGATGCATAGCATTATAGGGGCTATCCCTTAAGAGTTGGTTTTTTACTTTTTCTTCTGAATCATAATTTGTTTTTGCTTTTGATATGGGTAATGGAAGGTTGCTAAGAAAAATGCTGAAAAAATAGAAGAGTCAGTAATTTAGTCGCTGCAACAACACATTTTTTTAAATTAGATTTCTCTGTAGATAATTTCAAAGTCTTATCTTTTAAACGATATAATAAATAAGATCTTATAGCATAACTACTTTAAAATATAATGAAAAAAAAATATAGTAATAAAAGACTTTCATTTGCGGCTGTGGTACTAAAGCGACTGACCATGGAGGGCATTATTTCGATAATATGAAAAAGACCGATTTTCTCGAAAACGGTGTAACTTTTACAAAACATGATGTCACTTTTTCTGATCCTCCTGGAGACGCCCACCTGCTGTTAGAAGGTTATCCACTATTTATGAGACATTCTGTATAGGTACAGATATATATATTTATGGAAAACGCAATGGTGAATTAGTGGAAGGAGAAAAGCAGTATTGCAAAAGCCAAACCTTTAATCCCTTCATCGTTCTTGTTCAATGTTAGATCGGATAATCACTCAAGAATATAACATTTAGCTCGTCTTTTGCACCCGAATAAAAACTACGCGATTTTAAAGAAAAATTTTGTGAACTCCTGCTGTTTTCTTACGTTTTTGTAACTCCTTTTGTAGTAGATTTCACATTATCAGGTTACATGTTTTTGAGGCAAACAGTTTGCAAATGACAAAGCTTTTTTTTTTTGAAAATATGAAATTTTGAATTTTTTGGACGGAAAATCTTGTTCATATTTACTTATCTTAAATTATTCCATTTATTTGTCACTTGTTGTTACTGACTGGCTTGTAAAGCTATAAAACTAAACTTCGATAACTCAACAATCAATGCAGTAAATAATGAGAATTAATGCATTCAAAAGGTTTCACTTGTTAAGTTTTTAATTTTTTCCAAAGACAAGGAGCGACGCGTCCTTAAATAAATAAGAATTTCATTTTAATAAAGTACAAAAGGGAGTAACAAAAGAAAAAAACACTGAACAAATTGAAAAAAAATTTTCTGTAAAATCGCTCACGTAGCCCTTACTGGGATATAAAAGACGAGCTAATTTGTTGAATTATTCAGTGCTCAAACGATTTTAAATTGAACGAGAATGATATAAGAATTAAAAGTTTTGGTTTTGCAGTCTTTAATGATGCTTGCAGGTTTAGGACTAAGTTGTATTACTGCGGAGGAAGCAAATTGCCGCCCACCAATTTGTTATCCCTAAATGTAATTAAATTTTGAATAAAAGAATTTATGAACAAGCAGAAATAATAAAGAATACATAAAGAAGTTAACTACACTGGAGTCTTATTTTTGATTATAAAGTTGAAAAACTAAAACAAAATCTGTAGCTTAGAAAAAACATAGCAAACATCTATGAAAATGTGATGTTTTATTTTAATTTTTACTGGCTTTTTCCCTCGCTTTTATACGCCGTTTCGAAGGTTTCGAAGCAAAACCATGACCTGGCTAAGATGACAATATCGAGATTTTTTTTTTTTGGGCACATCCTTCAAGCATGCTTTTTTCTTGAAGCTAAAACTATTTTGAGTAAATATTCAAGGAGGACTAATTAAAATTCAAAGGATGACATTGCATTTAAGTTAAAAACAACATGAAAATTATATTTAAAGTTATATAAAAAAAATAAGTTCTTGAATTTTAATTGTTCCGCCTTGAATATTGATTCAAGATAGTCTAAGCATCAGGAAAAACCATGACTGAAAAGTGTGCTCCAAAAAAATTAAAAACGTGGCCGGCTAAGAGGATATTTTTATTGGAAAATATAACTTAAGATCTTGTGAAAATTAATTTCATTAGTGATGACACTGATGACTAAAAGTATTCGATTACAAGCACGCATTACTATCGTCTTACCAGAACGCAATTTAATTCTCAGGGCAATATGTTACTTTTCGTGATCGTGGAGAATAAATTTCGAATTAAATTTAATATTATATTTTTATTCAATTAAATGTTTTAAGAATAGGAAATTATGTTTTAGATTTAATACCTAATTTAAGTATTCTATATATTAAACAAATATTTTTTTTTATTTGATGAAAAATTAAAAATTATAATATCAATTTACTTAACATTTTTAAACGAAAAGAGGAATGAATAGTTAAGTGATTTGGAAGCGCTGTGTCTTAAATGCTAAAAACTTTAAAAAAGGAAAGTTTAAGTCACTGGCTTATATCTCTTTTTCACTTCTTTATTTGGAATAAAAGTTTGGAAATTGTATTCTAATATGAAGCTTCTTTTGTACTGCTTACTTTTTCAAAAATTAAAGTAGCTTCTATAACATAAGACATCTTTTGCATTTGCTTTTCAAAAAATGCTAAACATCCACTCGCAATTTGTCTCTCACAAAAAGAACTTACTTAAATAACAGCATCAGAATAATAAGAACACGTAACCTGACTTGTTTAAATCTTCGGATAGTAAATGAAAAGCTTTTCAAAGTCCTTTGCAATATAATACGAAAATCGTAACACTTACAGAAAATTCTTGGAAGAAGGACATGCCAGATTGAAGCTACCAAATTAAAATTTACACATTTAATTATCTCATTTTTAACTCTTTCTTTTGCTTAGACTCTTTTTTTGTGCAGTACTGCCATTTAACACTAATTAAGCTCCTTCAAAGTATATGCGCTTTTTTTTCAATTAAAACGTTTGTAAAGTACTTTTAGGTTTTCGCAATAGCTTTAAGGATCGCACAAATTAAAATGATAGAAAATTTATGGTTTTCAATTTACTAAAATCTTTTTAGGAAAATTTCTTGTCAACATTTTGCAGACTACAGATCATTTATAAGCTCACTTATTCCGTAGCCTTTAAGTCTCAGTTGATAATTTTGAAGGTTAAGTTCTATCAGTCATTCTTTGAGAAAAGTCAGTGAAACACCATCATAAAATTTGAGAATAAAGCCTGTTTTTAAGTGCCATTTTCGTAAAGACTGTTTGTTAAAACTTAAATAAATAATATACAACGAATATGCGCAATGGTTTCAGTTTACATTACCTTACAAATTTTATTCACATGTTCCGCTTATTTTGCCCTATGGTGATGTTTCCTTTATCTCTCCAGTATATCCATACATTTTTACAAATATTTTCTCTTATTTTTGATTACCATTCTTTGTTTTATATCTTTCTCTTTCACTCATTTACACTGTGCATCCCTTAAGCAGTCCATCAACGTTGTTTGTTGGACATTGATTGAAAACTGAAACGTGTTCTGTGATGAAAATCCATCAAAATTTCATTATTATCCAGAAATTTTACATGCGTTCTTTCGTAACGTCTGTCCGTCCGTCAGGCTGTCGTTCAAAGCGAGAGGTCTTCATAATTTGAACATCATCATCATCACATCCTCATAACATAGAGTAACAACATCCCAAAAACTCATATTTGAAAAAAAAAAAAAAAAAAACAGATGGAAAAAATCATTGGCCTCACTAAAAATTTAATACCCTACACTGCATAAGCAGTAGAAGTGAGTGTGTAAGTTTTTTGTAGCTACGTTTTTAAGTTTTTGCTTCTATGGGAAGTGCACAATATCTCATTAAATTTCGAACATTTTTGTTTAATGTTTGCCCGAATCATTCTATTGTTTACATAAAATTTGGTTGCATTATGTGAAACAGCTCAGTCAGTATAGCTTTTAAGTGCTTTTGCATGTATGCGATGTACCACGCCCATGTCAAATTTTCTTCAGTATGTACTTGCCATCATATATGTATATTAGACATGTTTAAAAAAAATCTAGAATTCTCACAAACGTGGGTAATTTTTTAAATAACTGCAAATCTATTTTTTGAAATAATATATCTCAAAAACTATAAGGGGTATGATAAAAAATATTAAAAATTTTTATTGCTTAGAAAACAAAATAAATATATTTATACATACATACACATTGAGATAGTAATTAGTTTATATATAAATTATTTTTTTAAATTGTGCTACCTTAGCTCCCAGAATCACGATTTCTACTGATAAACGGAACAGACAGACGGACATAGCTTTATCGACTTAGTAGGTGAAGCTTATCAATAATATGTAGATATATACATAGTTTTCTAAGCCTACTTCACCATAATCCAATGCGTTGTAAGCGATTGTACTAAGTATTAATACCTTGTGTAGGGTATGAAAAGAAAATATATCGAAGCTATTGTATGGAGAAAGCAAAAATTTTCAAACGTCGTTGATGTTGGGAAAAAGCAGCTTTATTTACATGCATGCATGTTTCAAGCCTCGGGTCATTCTTGCGTTTTGAAGTTTTTGAGTTTGGTATTTTGAATTTTTGGATATGGTTATGATTTTATTTTCTATGTGTGTGTACGTTGAAGGTTTTTGCGAAATTCAATATTTTGTTGCAGTACCATAGCAATAGCAAGAGCATTCGTTGTGGCAGTCGTTGTTAGAAAATGGGTGGCATAATATATACCAAAAAAGATAGAACGTTGTCGAGATTATGTTATAACATTCTTTAGGTTATATGCGTGATAGTTCATTATTTATGGTTTTGATTTTTTGTTTGGCATGTTTTAATTAATATCTCAGTCGTAGCTTTAAGCTGGATTTAGTTTTGACGCACCAACAAATGAGTCGCAAGTCAATTACATTCCAAGTGATGCAATATCAATGCAGAAAAAATTTATGTAAAAAAGTTCAAACTTTCAGTGATCAAGTAGGAAAAATCGCGCATATTGATTTAAGTAAAAAAAAGCTTGAAAATTAGGTTTTTTGAAAAATTATTAAAAGTTAAAAAAAAAATAAATAAAACCCAAGCCGATATTTTTCACGCAAAATTTTATGTTTCTTTTGTAGAATTTGTTTTTTTAACTTATACTAAACTATAAACTTATACAATTTTCAGAGATTTCTCTTTTTTGCACCCGGAATAGATCTTCAAGTAGCCAGGTGCAGATGACATATTAACATATAAGTTTTGGCGAAAATAAGTAAAAGCAAAATTAAATTATAAATTAATAAAAATGTTCTCTAACAGCATAAAAAAAACTAGTGTGCTTTAAACGACAAAACTGAAGTATATACTTCTTTAGCTCCATCTATCATTCTTTTAATAACTTTATTTTTTTTGACGTTTTTCAAAATTTTTTTAACGAAATACCTCAGAAACTATAGTAGATAGGATGAAAAATAATTTATTCACATTTGCTTAGAAAGACTATAAATATATAAAAAAAAGTTAAAAAAACTTAAATAAATGTGACCATTTCGTACACAAATTTAGTTAGAGACACATTTTGGTCGCATGTGAGAAAGTAGAGTGGTTCAAAAAAATGTTTTTTTTTACGATGTGTCAGCGGATATTTATAGCGTTACATATCTTGAAAATGCTCCTCATAGGATTCTTATCATATTGAATACTGGATTTGAGCCGCCTGTTTGAAGTTGTCAGCTTTTGAAGAAATAGATTGATTTTAAAAGTTGCTTAAGTTATAAAGGTTATCGAATTTTCGAGCAAGATAGGGGTTGAATTGACAAATTCAAACAGGCGGCGCTAATTCAGTATTCAATATTGATGGAAATCCCTTGAGGAGCGTTGTCAAGATGTGTAATGCTATCCGCTTACACATAAAAAAAGCACAATTTTTTTTTTTTTGAATAACTCTTATTAATAATGAGTTACGTTGAAATTTTTAAGATTAAACAGCTTCGAGCTTAAAGGCACACGCGAACTACACAGTGTAGTTATTGTGTAGGTATGAGCACAATTGTGTAGATTAAGTCATGTTAACCACACTGTGTAGATAACAGAACATAATTTTTGTACTGAATGGTAACAGTGTAGACACAATCGGTCACAACATATGATGCGGTCACAAATATGCCTGACGTCATTTTTCATAAGACATCCATTTTGATTTATAATTGTAAATAATTTCTAAAAAAGTTATTATGCAAATTTAAGGCTCAAATTATCTCAACAAGGCTATAATCATACATTTAAAACACCTAGTAAACGTTTTAAGATCATTCCAGCATTTTAAAAAGCATTTGATTACTAACATTTTTTTTATATTTTTGATATATTACTAAATATTCGATATTTACTAAGCGCATAAGTTTTTCGTTCAACAGAATATTAATATTTACCATAAAAATGAGCTTCGTTTGAATTTCTACGCATTTCTTTCATATAAAAAGTAAATATTATAAGTCATAATACTATAATACGCATACATATAAATGCTTCTTACCATTGTATTCATTTATGTATGTATACTACAATGATAAAAGTAACTTAAAAGTAAAATATTTTCTACAAAAAAACGTCTGCGTGTGGGTCGCTATAACTACAAATTGTGGTCACAAATCAGTCACAAATTCAGTAACAATAACTACACATATCCCTTTGTCTTCCATATCTTCACTTGGTAACGGTTACGTAACGATTACGTAACATAGCGGGGTTTGAGTAGTTATCTACACAAATACTTAACCGAAACAAACCGAATGTGTGGTCACAGTGACGCAACGCCGAAATTTCTACTTGGGGCATCAGTCTTATTGTATGAATTGTACGCTGTTTTCCATTTTGTGACGAAAATAGGCATTTTCGAGCTTTATCCATTGATTGGAACAAAAAAAAAATTTAATTTTATCCACCCAAAAATTTTTTTTGCTCCAATCTCCAATCCACCTTAAATGATGTCCAAATTCTATTTTCGACCTTGCTGCATTAATTATAGAAACATTTTTTTCAAAAATGGGTCAAAAACGGTACTTCCAGGGTCTGGAGCCACCCTAAATGATGTCCAAAATTCATTTTCGACCTTTCCCCATTAATTACAGAAAAAAAAATTTATTTCGGAAATATGTTTTTAATTTATTTTTTTGGAGCACACTCTTCAAACATGATTTTCTTGAAGCTTAGACTATCTTGAATTATCTTGAATTTAAGGTTGTTCAATTAAAATTCAAGGAGCTTTTTTTTTATTTAACTTTATGTGTAACATTTCATGTTTTTTTAACTTAAATGCAATTTTAACTATGTCTGCCTTTGAATTTTAATTGTTCCTCCTTGAATATTAATTCAAAATAGTCTTAGCTACAAGGAAAACCATGGTTGAAGAGTGAGCTCAAAAAAAAAAAAAATTTAAAACGAGGCCAGCTAAAATTAAATTTTTCGAGGAGATGGCTGTGAACATTAAAATAGTTGAATAGTCCCATACTTTTTTTTTTTTTTTTTTTTTTAATCAAGCCCCTAAATAACAATTTGACTACTTATTTATTACGAGGGGCTCTGGGCTTATGGAGGAGCTTAAATCTCACAATAAAAAATCTCAACTCTGTAGATAACGGGTTTTAAAGTACGTGGCAAACGTTTTTTCGCGTAACATTTTATAATGTCGAATGCCTAGCCGATTTCATTAGATCTTTTTTTTTGGACGGCATTGATACTTAGAATGATCTTTCAAGAGCATTATAAAGAGTTTACAATTATTTAATCAAAAGTATTTGGGAAAGTTTACGTTCACTAAAATGTATGTATCAATTTGATAAAATAAAGTTTTTGACACCTTCTAGCTACTAAGAAATATTTTCTGTGAGGCCTCGTTTTTGTATTTGAAAATATCATTCGAGTGGTTTCGCCCACACTTGTATGTTTCCATAGCTTTAAGTATGCAGGTACTCATATATATTTTACACAAAACTTTTGAACTTTCAAATTTTTGTTAAAACCTTTTTGAGCTACGTAGCTTCAATTAAAATGTATTCAATTAATTTAAATTTACAACCATCAACTATGGCATATGTGTTTGCAGCAGAAACTGCTGTAGCAACACCAAAAGCAACTTTTTACTAATCAGCTGCTGTGCGCATCAGTTAAATTAATTTACTTAATTTTGTAAATATTTTCTGAAAACTATATCAACAAGATAAAACCAACAACAACTACAAATATAAACTCACACAAACAACAAAAACATTTGCTGTTGTTGCTCACCACACTGAAAATTATTATCCTTAATCCATCAAATATGAAATTTGACGACAAATTTAATCAACTGATGCGCAACGCTTATGGCATGTCGAATGTGTATGTATGTATATGTGAGTACATATGTGCGCTTATGCTTAGTGTATATTTGTGCACTAAAAGATTAAAAATATAATTGCCACAATTATAAAAAAATATTTGGAAATATTTGTGCTATTCCCAGTTATGATGAAATTCTTATGATAAACGATATGTATACGAATGATAGTTATGTTTTCAAAAAATTTTTCGTTATGTACATACATACATATGTAATTCTTACTATTTTTACAAGAAAAAAATTCATAAAAGTTTCGAAATTTGAGTTAAAAATATTTTATCGCACCGGTTGACTTAAATAAACTAACTAAATAGATTTTCAAAAAACTCCATTTTTTTTATATCGTCGTAAAGTCTAAAACGGCTTAAAATTGATAGTTTTACTTTGCTACTTTCATTAAAATTTTTTTCATTAAAATTTGATTGCATGTCCTTAGGCTTAATGGTAACTAGTTTGGCCAAAAGGTAGTTTGGCCGGTAACATGTATACAAACTGGCGGCTTCTGCGTAGCCAAACTCCAAACAATTGGTGTCAAGGCTGCCAGTGATTTTGTAGCAAGAAATCGTCTGAAACACAAAAACGAAAAAAACCCAAAAAAAAGCTTAATTGAAACTTTTATTTAAAAATTTAAAAATCTAATTTTGTCCTGAAAAATCCAGTTACTATCAAAAAAATGTAGGTTCAGTATAACAGTCTGAAACAGGATTATTAAATTTTAAGCAAAAATATCAAAATCGCGGCGTTTAGGCAAAAGTGTTAGAAAAATAAGAATTTTTTCGGTGATTTGTCGGTTTAAAAATATAGAAAAAGTCAAAATTTTGACTTGATTCTGATTCGTGCGATTTCCATACATGTGTTGAATATGTGCTAAAGAGCGCGCTCAAAAAAAGTTGACAAAAAATATACTTAGAGAGCTCGAATCTTTATGAAAATTTACCACGATATTTTTGAAGTGATTTTCTTTTGAAATCCTTAAAAAATCGATTTTTTGAAGTTGACAAGCTAGATTGCTAGATTGAATTTATAAGACATAATTAACTTTAATTGGGTATAATGAGACATGTTTAACTTATTTGATTGCACAAGTTCAGTGAATAGTGAATGCGACATCATTCACAATAAGTCGCTATTTATCAGTCAGCCTGCCACCTCCAAGTTCTAATTAGTGGTTCTAAGAGGTCAAAGCTTAAAGAGACTACGTTCGAGCTACATAACAGAAAAAAAAATGGTACACTTTACCACCTTTGTTTGCGTCATAAGTCTCAGAACTGCCTGAATTGATTTGTAAGTAGTTTATTCGTCATTTTGCGACCTATTGAAGTCAAACATTAGATGATGATAAGCTATTTAAGTGGGTACATCGATGTGCCATCTAACGACGACACCATTCCATAAGTTTCTTTTGAAATTGAGAAATCTATTTATCAATCAATCTCATACTTAACCCATATAGTACCAAAATATTCAGCATACTTTTTTTTTTTTAAAAGTTGTAATGAGGTGGTAAATTGAGTGGAAAAAATGGCGGAAAATAAGTTTGAGGTCGATCGGAAAAAATTTTTAGCCAAATTTTTTTTTGAATTTATTCAGCGCTTGACCTAATCGAAAAATGTTGTTTCTTCAAGATTTTGAATTTTTTAGCGCTTGGCCTACTCAAAAAATTTGACATCTTCACAAATAAAAATTGTCAAATAGTTACCCTGGGAAGTGGCTATTGATTCGTACACGCATCACCATAATTAAGTGCTATACATAGCTCACGTTAACGATCTGGATATATAATTTTAACTGTGGAGAATAACATTAGTCCTTTTGAATCTATTCTGTGTAGGTTTTGTACACACTTGATTTATTTTCAAAAAACTATCCAAAACAATTTTTTTTTTTAAATTCCCACTGAATCCTAAAAAGTGGACGTGGCACGGGAAAGAACATTTTTAAAGAAAAACCAATAGATTAAAATTTAATATATCAAATACAAACCTTCGAATTTATTGTTATTTTATATTGAAAAAAAATATCCAAATATGAGCAATTTTTTGTAATTCGCTAACGAATCAAAAGCAATGGGTTCATCGCAATGGGAATCAAAAAGATATGGGTTAAGACTAAATAAAATACCTTTTCATGAATTTTACTGCAATATTACCAGTTATCAATTAATACCATCCAATTTTTTCTGATACCTTTCGATATTATTCTATACTTTTTATTACTTTTCTATACATGTCATCCAATATATTCTGATGCCACCTTTTTTACCTATTTTTGTATTTTTTTGCACATTAATTTCAAGCTTCAATTTTAACATTTTGAACGCTTCTGCATGGCTTGGCGCATTTTTGTTTATGACAACTCTACATATCTGTACATTCTCGCGACGTATTCTTTGCAATATCCAAATGTATGCGAATTTTTATAAGAAATTATTTTTTAATCCTTTGGGGGTAAATGGGGGTGCTGGGGGAAAAGTGAGAAGCTAAAACTCATTTTTATTGTAAGATATTATTTTGGCACACATAGATACGTAATATAAGTAAGGTCTACCATCTGGATTTTGATTTTTTTTTTTTTTTTTTTGAGGGACTTTCTTTTTAACTTATTTTAAAGTATGATTTTGAGGTTCTGTCAAAATCTGAGGGTGATGGAAAAATTCCGAACTTGAATTCGTGCTTAAGACGCCAAAATACATGCCGTATGAAACCTTAACTTCCAACTACAAGACCTTTTTTTTGTGGTCCTGTGTTATCATATTACCAATTTTTGCACATTTCCGCTCATTTCTAGTTAATCTGAACCATTTTTGTTTTGTCAATTTTCACCAATTTTTGCATAATTTTGGTCACATTCACTTTTTTGAATTGATATCACATTATCCTTCAATTTTAATTTATATAATAAAGTCGATGATAACACATATAAGTGCAGTCGAGTCATCCGACAGTGTATAATCTAAATAGCACACACTATTTTTAGAGTGTAACTTGTGTACATACATTGAGAGTGTGGTTTGAACTATTTTTTTTCTCGGTTTGTTTTAGCTTTGTTTTTTTTTTTTTGAAGTGCTGAAAATTTATTTAATTTTTTACTTCTACAATAATTAAATTTTACATTAATTATGCGATCAATTTAGGCGTGAATACAGCTACAAAAATAATCAAAAAAAACTACTGCAACAAAGTGTTGTAAAAAAATGTAAAATTATGTTATAAAACAGTTGGAGGTAGGCAATTTCAAAAAACTTATAACTGACAGCAAAAACGCTAAAATGATGGATTATCTGGCATTGTTTATTGCAGTTATTGTTTATTTTTCCACAACTGTTGTTTTTGATATTATTATTTTGACATGTTATCATGTTGTAGGTAAAATACTTCATATTCCATATAAAAATGATGCAAAATTTTCAGTTTCAACTTTAGTTTACATACCATTAAATTTCTAGTGATTTCTCTCTAGAAATATAGCTGATTTTGAGTCTAATTTGAATTTTATTTCGAAAGAAATTTCTTTTTTGGTCGACTCATCTTTTAAAGTTATAATTTAAAAGAAACTTTACTTTTAATTCAAATTCTTCATTTCAGTTTTCTTATTTAAACTGCATTTTATCACCATGCATTTCGTTAATGAAATTTTTTGTTTTGATTAATTTTCAGCTAATTGAAAAAATGGCTTCTTAGAAAAATCCTTTGAGTTTTTCTTACTTCATGCAATAAAAAAGAAAAAAAAACTCCATACTGCCTTTAATTTCAATGATTTTATTTTTTTTTTTTACTTCTTATCCTTTCTTTGCTTATGTTTTTTGCTCCTCTACTCGAATTTGTGCTGTCAACTGCAGTGTTGCCAAAGACTAATTATAAAATTTTTGATTTCCCCCGAGGTTAAACACTGTGCGCGCCACGCGTTGGTGTGTATTATGCGTTAGTGTGCGTTGCTGTTTGTTGCCACAATATGCATGCAATCTGCATTCCTTTGTGGTGCCATCAAGTTGAAAATTAGATTTTTCCGCCTCACACTTGCTTGTGCAATGCTAGAAATTTTTGCTATTTCGCTAGAAAAAAAAAAAAAATTTATTTTGCTGCTACCAAAAAAAGAGCGAAGAAAGGAAATTGAAAAAAAGATGAAAAAATTTTTGTTACTTTTTTCCTACAACACGCTTATACAACATGGTCGATTTTGTCTCTTCATTAGTTGCCGAAATTCACAACTCATCAGCTACACTTGTGACAGCAGAGGCAGCAATATTACTGCTCAGCGTGGCTATGGTTTTTTTTTTTTTTTGTAAAATTTTTTTATTGTTTTCGTTTTTGTTTTTTTTTTTCATACCGCTGCAAAGTAACTGTGGTAAATGTCCTTAAGGATACAAAAGCCGCAACGTATAACGTCGTTGCTGTCATAGTTGGTGTCGTTGCTGGTAGTGTTGGTGACACTTGGGTGAATTGATTTTATAGTCATCGTTGCACAGTTGAACAGAACTTCAATTAAGTGAAACATATGCCGTTAAGGTGGCGAGTATCCGCCCATTGGAAAAATAGCAGTTAGACTACGGTCTTCTGAATACATTCAATAAGATATGATGAAAGACTTTTTTTAGCTAAAAAATTAAGCGCACATAACGAGATTTGCTAATTAGGCATTAACTTATCATACCTTGAATAAAAGGATGCGCTCATGGCATCGTGTCCTAGCAAGAACAATTTTATTTGCTCTATCGATGAAATCGTCGAAGCGAACGTTATTAAACTTGAAAAATCTGATTGAATTGCACAAGTGATCGTTGCACCTTCCAGGGGTATATTAAGTAAAGCAATTGCTCAGGTAGGCGTGGCACCTCCAATTGAAGCACAAAATGTTATATTTCTATACTGTTGCTTGCTGACTTTCTAAGCAGTTTGTTACACATAGCTTACTTACATCCTACAGTTTGCCAAAAATTGACATCGCTCACTACAGAGTCTCTTCAGAGAAGTCTGAGTAAGTGGATAGCCCTAAAACGTTATGCAAAATCAACATATCAAAGTATGTCCTTCAACGACTTTATTAAATATAAGTATTCTCACCAAAAAATTTTTCACCACTCAACCAAATGAATAATTCTCATCGCCGGAAAGTTTTTTTTTCCACCACTCAGAAAACTTAATCGCCTCTGTATATAATTTCTCACCTCGAAAATTATAGCAAATAAAATATTTTACATGTCCACTGTACATCTTTACTAAATTTGATTGTGCTTCCTTTGCTGCAATTGGTGTTGCAAATGGTGACGATATCGTCATTGATGAAATAAACCGTTGCTGCTGCTGCTGTTGTTGCTTTCAACATCACTCGTCGTTGTCATTCTCTTTGCTTATGCCATGGCTTTGCTGACTGATTCTCGATGGAATTGTTGATGAAAATCAGTTGCGGATGAAATGAAACGAGCACACGAAATGAAATGAAAAATCAAAAAACAAATAATCGTTGAAGAAATGTAATGAATTCCAAGGATGTTGGCGATGTGTAATTGTATGTGTGTATGTGTGTGTGTGTGATGCAAGAATATGCATTTGGAATTTTAAAATTTTTGTGTTGCTTTGGGGAAAAAAAGATCATTGACTATGGTGTAATCTAAATGGGTATGTTATAGAAAAAGTTAATCACATCATCATCATTCATTATCGTTTAAAGGTCAATGACATTTTTGTAGAATACAATAATGTGGTGCACTTTTATTTAAGGATTTTTGCAGTAAAATTAGTTTTATTTATGTTAGTTGCAGTTAAGATATCGATAGATTTTCTGTTAAGTGCCAAAAATCTTGAGATACCAAGAGCATAGGAAGGTAAATAATAATTTACATTAAAGAAGTTAAAAGGACAACACAATTAGAATTCCAGTTTCACTTTATTGGCAAAATTATGGCGCTTGCTTTTCAGAAAAATTAACGTAATAAACTTTTTTTTTTTGTTATGGATACGTACAAAACCATGCAACACACTATCTGCTTAAGTGACTACAGAGTTTTAATGCCGAAAACAAAAAGTTTGCGCTTAACATTATGCTGTATTTTACCTTCATGCTCAACAACTTCAAGAGCAGTGGCAGTAACAACATATCATACCAAAAGCATCACATACAAAGTTTGAGTTGAGAAGCAATTGCTAGAAGCATTTTTCAATATTGCAACACTAAACATGTGTGCATCTTTTATACAAAGAAAATACCTACTCATGCTCGTATGTGCTTTAGGGTGGGTTAGAAAAAAAAATTTTTTTTTGGAGTTTAAATTCTAAATGGCTATAAAACTTTGTCTAAATACTCTGCCTCCGGGAGTTTTTCGAAAAATAAAAAGACACTCTTTAAAACTTTTTTTTGAAGCTGCATTTTATCTTAGACAAAATTTTTTTTTGCATTATTAAAGTATAACTATTCAAAATGTATCTCAAAATTTGTCAATAAGTTGGAAAAATGCAATGCCGCGGACGTGGATATCTGAAGACTGGTTCAAGTTTTTTTCGGTTAAGCAAACAGTTAATGAGTGATTAGATGTTTTTTTTTTTTTTGATACATATTTTTTGATTTATAACATAAAACGATCTCAAATTTGTGCACCAAGAATGAAAATTTTCCTTGTACGCCCACAATTTTGTCAAAAATTAATATTTTTCAAAAATCAACTATCAAACACCCAGAACTGGCGTTCTTTCATAATTTTGACGTGGTATTTTTATTTCATGTGACCGATCTATGTTATGAGAGTTTTTAACTGCAGAAAACAGCAATGGTACTACCAAGGCAAACTTGGAGTAAATTACCATATTTTTTGTTCAATGTGCAGCCCCTTAGCGTTATCAGGATTACAAATGGAATTGCTAATATCTGCTAACTTTTAGAAATTGAAACTAGAAAAGGGCATATTTTTGAACCGCCCATATGTGCATATGTGTAAGGTACACGTTTTGTAGTCTACATTACTGCGCTTTACTGATATTCAAACAAAAAGAGAAAAGAAAAGTAGGATGAAAATCCAACAACACAACACTAAAGCAAACAAACATTATAAAGCAAAAACAACAACTGCTATGAAAGCGTTCAAAAACTAAGATAAAATCCATAAGAAAAGTAAACAATTTGCCGACAGGCAGGATCATCATCATCATCATCGTAGTATGCTGGAGCATCTTTTTTTCTTACTTACATTTTGTTTATATGACGAAAGTTTCAGTTTGAAATTTTTATTTTTGATCCTTTTTTCTTATTGGTGATGATACAAGCATTCTATTTTTTTAAAGTTCTTGCACACATGCATACTATGTCTTCAGTTCAACAGTTTGTAGTGTTTATACCTGGTAGGAATTGTCAATTGATTTCCAACTAATTGTTGACTCTTGATTTTGTACGAGTTGCTATATGTACTTCATTTCAACGTTGGTTTTTATATATAAAACAATATGTATATATATGCTAAGACAGATTTTAAGATTGTCTTTTCTCATTTCTAATTTCTTTCAGAACACTTTTTTCGTTAAAATTCCTGTTTAATTTTTTTTTTTTTGCACCTCCTATTTACTACACATTTTTTTAAAATATATTTTCATAATTTTCGCAAAATTTTGAAGTCAATTTTTTTCTAACCTAAATAGGACTTATATTTAACATTTCTGAAGAGTGTTTAGTGTTAGTGTTTGGAAAATTACAGATTTTGTGAATCAGTTCGATTCGAGAATATATTCGGGATATATCGTCGGCTGAGTATTAAATCCATGTGGTGTAAATTCCATAAGAATCGATTTAGCGGTCTTTGAGAAAATGATATTTAAAAAATATTTTTGTGTGAGGGCCACCCTAAATAAAAGTTTTGTAGCCTAAGCTATGCTTCTTAACATAAAAAATATGTGGTGTAAATTCGGTGTGAACCGATTAACCTGTCTTCGTGAAAATGATGTTTAAAAATATATTTGTATGAGGGCCACCCTAAGTATGCACCCTAAATAAAATTTTTATATTCTTATCTGTGCTCCTTAATATAAAAGCTAAACTGTGTAAGTTTCATAAGAATCGATTCATCTGTCTTTGAGAAATCGCTATTTTTAAAATATTTATTTATGAGGGCCATCCTAAATAAAAAATTCATCGTCTTAGCTATGCGTCTTAATATAAGAGACAGGTGGTGTAAATTCCATGTGAACCGATTAAGTGGACTTTGTAAAATGCTATTTGAAAAATAATTGCGTATGAGGGCCACCCTAAATTAAAGTTTTATAGCCACCACGCCCCTGGTGTCTAGTCCCGTTCATATTTTGTGAAGTGCTTAACATAGGCTATGTTTATCCTGACACCGAATTTTAAGACTCTTGCTATCATATGAACCAAGATATAGCGCGTCAAAGGTTTTAATTGCATGTAAAGTGCCACTCCCCTTGCTTTTATCAAAAAAAAATATAGCCCATGTTACTCAGGAATAGTGTAGCTTTTTATTAGAAGAAAAATTTTTGGAATCGGTTTCGTAGTTCCAGAGATTGCCCTGAACATACAAACAAAAAAACAAACAAACAAACCTTACCTCTTTATATAATAGTATAGATGAATTTTGTTTTGTATCTCTTAAAATAGCTAGCTAATGTTTTTTTTTTATAGTTTTTATTGGTTTGTCTTATGTTGGCTGGAAACAGACATTAGTCTTTACTGATGTAATAAACGTTTCCTATTGTTTTAATGTGTATGCCTAGAATTTAAACAATCAGTGTCTTAAGTACATAAGTAAGTACTTATATACATAAACTAATAATAATAACATTTTTGTAGATTGTTCTGCCCACAGAAAATAATTCTGGCTTATGTTATTTAAAATGGATATTGTCTACGGTCCCAAACATATATCCAGCTTTACATGAGTAAGCTTATTTAAATCAGAATGTAGATTTAAAGCTATTTCTAATGAATAAAGACAATGATACCTTATGAGAACATGATTTTAGTATATACAAAACTTATAAATTAATACAATAGTAGATTAATATAGCCGTTTTCTAAAAGGCACCAATAATAGTATTGGGTATCCTGATTTCGAGATGACGCTGTTCACGATTTTAAATTCTATACTTTAGATAATTGATTCTTGATCTTTCATGCTCACTTCTTTACTCGAAATATTTAATTTTGATATTTAATCCATAACATTCGAGTTTTTATTCATTATTTCCAGAATATGTTTCTGATTTACGTTCTCTGTTTGATTTTTATTTTTAAATATTGCATTTTCATTTAAGTTTTTATTTTTAATCATTAAGCCATGTCTTTAAGTTTTTGTTTCTTGGTAGTTATGTTTTGATTCCTGAATTTGTTTTTTTTTTAGATTTTAATTTCGAAATGATCTGGCTTAAGTGTTCTGGTTAAAGTGTTCTGGTTAAAGTGTTCTGGTTGAAGTGCTCTTTGTTTCTTGCTCTGGATTCTTGTATCTCTTATTTTACTCAATTTTCTTGCTTATATTAAATATTTTTCATAAAAGTAACTTTTACTTAGTAGGTCATAGTGTCTTAATTTCCAGTTAGGATAAAAGCGCTGCATTGGCTGTGTGCATTGAGCAGTATTGATTTCAGTTATTTTCGTTGTTGTAGCTATGCACACATAATCAATTGTTCGTGGTGTACTGTTGAGCGTTTCAATTTAAGACCTTATGAATTAATTCGCATTTCATCAAACTATAAGCTTAGAATAAGTAACTTAAAATTGTCACTACATTATATTTAGTCTAAAAAATGTTGAATCTACAAAAACCAGCAACTCATCTGTTTCATTTCAAGCATTTCAACCGTAAAACAAGAAGTTTAAATGGGCTATCCTGTCATTTAGCAGGTTTTATATGTATGTTCCATCCAAGGTGGTATTTGCTTAGTGTATAATTCCATATTAACATAATAATCGTGTTACTATCAAACTGAGAGTTAAAATGGTGAATGGTGAACTCCCAATAACTGCTTGCTTAACCGAAAAAAAGTTTACTGTTTTTTTTCGGTTGAACCAGTCTCCAGATAACTTGTTCACCGCAAATTTTGAGGTCGTTCACGGCATTGCACTCTTCTAACTTATTGACGAATATTTTTGGACCAAAATTTCAGGGAAAAATTTTGAACAAGTATACTTTATGATTTAAAAAAATGTTGACCTAAGATAAAGTACAGCTTTAAAAAAAAATTTTATTTTTCGAAAAACTCCCGGAGGCCCTTAAGCAATAAGATACCAACATTCGACAATCTATGGCCGATTAAAAGATTGCATCCTGTAGGATATCCGGTAGTTGACATTTGAATGATGTTGCATTTTCTAGTAATTGCAAGATTCGGGCAACTTAACGAAATATATATTACATCATACTCTAAGTATCGAGAGAGTTTTTAACTCATTTTGTGTTACATTTGCTTCCATCACTGTAGCAAAGTATGATTGTTGATTTAGGATCAGTTGCTTAACTTTTATTTTCCGTATTAATGAAACTTTAATATAACTGCATTTTGATCATACGCATGTGTGTATAATAGAGTTTAGGATATGAATATTGCAAAAAAAAATTGAATTTTCCTTCAGAAAAATTTAAATATCGTAGTATGTATGTTAAGAGGTCAATAAATCTCATACGAAGCGTTGGAAACTAATTTTTTTGAAACCAACGGTAATTTGCACTACTTTTTTAGAACATACTTAGTTCAAGTTAAAAAAAAAATATCTCACTTTAAAAAAAATTACCAACAAACTTATGATTTCTAGAAAAGCAGACTACTAGCATATGTTTATTTATTTTTTCTTTCTCAAATTTCATATTCAGTTTTAATAGGAAAAAATTTCCAGTGACATAATCTTATGAGGCAAATTTTTTTTGTCATAGCATTTTTTCCTAATATCTTTTACGTAGGAATTATCTCAATTTATTGCAGTGCCATTGCAAAATCCTTGAATTTCTCTGTTATTTAAAACGCATGCAATCTTTCATATTCAGCCATCATCAATATCACTGCCATTGGCAACAGCAGCGGCAGCAACATGAAGAGCATTGACAACATTGCAGTATGCTGTTTCACTTGCAACTCATGAAACACTAAGAAACCAAAAATATATATTTTCAACACAACACGCACACGTAAGCGCACACGCAACTCACGACGCCTACATGCACACATGCACACTTGCTGATGAAACATTCAATTTTTCAAAAGTTGTATTGTAAGCATCTCATGATATACGATCGCATCGAGAAGCAGCACTAAAACGAACTAAGGTATCTGCATGAACTTGTCATAATGACAGGGTTGCCAATATCGACTGTTAACAAAAAAATATTTACCATTCTAATTTTTACACATTTCCATTGCAAAAGCCCGTCCCGAACTTCAGTCAATTATTTTTTTTTTAAGTGAAAACTTCTTATGGCACGTTGTGCGGCTGAGGAAAAAAGTATAAGCTCGCGACACCGACCGTCATCGGGATCCCCCGTCATGAGTGCGATAGTAAAATTTGAATGTTCTATTGTTTCTTTTAAATAAATATTCAAAGTGGAAGACAAAAGGCAAAGCAGACACACTAACTGACACATTCCATTCTCATTCAACGATTGTTATGCTTACATGTTTGTTTCTTTCAAACTCCGCGTTGTTGCGTTGACAAATTGAGAATGAGAGCGAGAGTAAAATTTGGATAGATATTCCGTTTTTGTCTTCCATTGCATTGCCATATAAAAAAAAAAAAAACGCACACATACCAACTACTTAACACACTAACTTGCCATTAAACGATTTGTTTTCACATCTGTCGGCACTCCCGGAGTGCAACCCGCCGTTTTTTTTTTAAAGCTTATAAAATTATTGCTTGAAATGTACATATATAAAATTAAAGAATCCGAATGGGTTTCTTCCGATTTTTTGGGATACTTTTTCCTTTAATAAATATTACAGCTTGATATGTGTGCCAAATGATGGAGCCCGGAAACCTAAATAGAGTGTATAGTGTTGCTTTGTTGAATCCTTTTTTTGGGACGAATTTTTTTAAGTACAATTGTAAATGGACTGCAATCCTTGTTTGGGACTTGTTTCGACAAAGCAACTCGATATATTATAATGACGATCTTTGAGCTTATTCATTTGACACAAACTTATTGGAAAAAATTGGCCCAAAAATTTGGTTTCAGCTTATGTTTGGGACAAGATTCAACAAAATTTATGATGGAAAATACCATAGAAAAACTAAAATAAGAAACATTTTTCAATAATTATAAGAAATGAAAGATTATTGTTCCAAAACAAAGTCAGAACTCTTCTCATCAACGTCTTCTATTGAATTATTCACAAAGTATTTGCTGCTGTTGGCAACTCTAGCGCATGTGCCATGCGGCGCGCCCTCTGGGTGTGATGTGTTGCAATGCAATCCACTCAACTCGACTCAACTCAACTCAACTTTTCGATGCATCAAAGTGATTAATGTTACTGTTGCAGATGTTGTAGGCGTAAAATTGTAGACACGTAGTATGCACTATGGATTGAAAGTAGCGAGGAGCCAAAAGACCGAGTTGCGTAAAGGGTCACTTTGGTAACTGCGGGTGGTAACAGACAGGCAACATTAAATGCAGTTTAATGTGCATGGAAATTTTGTAATATCATGATGGGCTGCAAACTGACAGTAGAAGGCGTACAGTGGATAGCACCTTAAAGGGTCGCTCATGTATAGTATGTATGTATATGCCTGCATAAATGATATACTTAATCGAAAAAGCATATGCACTACTTTTATCATTCAACATTTTGGTTTTACTTTCCAAACTTTCGCATTTATAATTTAATATTTGAATTAAGGTGTTTTTTTTCAAATTCATTTTTTTTAATAAAAATTTACGATATACGAAATTACTTAAAAATGCATTACATTTTTACCTTGTAGATAATACAATTTTCGTATGTAGTCGCTCATTGGTAAAGTGCATCATAAACTTTTTAATTGAGTTTACGTGCTTGTTGAACAGTTTTTTTTTTGTTGCATTGGAAAAACTTCAATCAACTGGCAGTAAAGCCTTCGCTGCATTGAAATTTGATTAGTTACGAAATATTCACTGAATCGCAAAGCTTTTGAGCGTAAAACTTTTAAGTTGTTAAAATAGATAATTTTTAAATACAAAGTGAGAGTGAAAATTCAGAGTCATTGATTTAGAAAATTGCAAATGCGTTTACATACTTTTACGATTAAATTATTGAGGAATAAATAAATTATTACGCAACCAATACTTGAAACTCTTATTGCAGAAGAGATAAATTGAAATTAATATTTTTATTGCATACTTTTAGGAATTTCCAAAAAGATGTATTTTAAGATTGTCGAAGACATTTTTGTGTTCCCAATTTTAAAAGAAAACAAGACTGTATGACAAGACTATGGCTACCAAATGGAGGACTAAAGTCATGAAATCAGGAAAATTTTTAAATTTTTTGCAAAATATTAGAAATCACATCCCCATGGATACATTTTTTCAATTAATTTTGTAGATAAATTTCACCACCTCTTGTCTGCGTACGCATTAATGCGCCAAAAGAGTTGATGTTTTAGTAAAAGTACTCGAATATGTAAAAAATTTGCGTTTTAAACAAATTTGACGCGGTAGATCTCAAAAGCCAGAAGATTAAAAAATAATACCACACTAAAATTCAGAAAAAAAATTACATAGAAAGATATCCCAAAGTAATAAAAATAATTTTAAGAATTGAAGCTTCGAGCAAATTCGAATTTTATTAAACAAGTGTTTTTTTTGCGAAGTGAATGGATGAATGAAAGTATTTTAAGAAACCAAATTTAGAAAAAATAATGAAGTCTCATATGCTATTGATTATGTCATAAAGAAGGAAACTATGAGGTTCACCTGTTTTTATTGCATGAATCGGTCAATGGGTCACTTAAAAAGAAAAAACCGCGGAGTGCTATTAAATTAGAGGGTGGAAATTAAAAATAGGGCTGAAAATGCACCATATTTAGTTTTTTAATGTATCTCGCCATTTTTATATTTCATACTTTATCTAGAACTTTTTGTAGAAATTTTGAAACATTTTTTTATGCCAAAAGTGTTGAAACTAAAAGAAGAAAAAAAAGCCAAATTTTCGATTATTGAAGTGAAAACTTCTTATGGCACGTTGTGCGGCTGAGGAAAAAAGTATAAACTCGCGACACCGACCGTCATCGGGATTCCCCGTCATGAATGCGAAAGTAAAATTTGAATGTTCTATTGTTCTATTCTAACGGGGCTTACCAGTGCCCATGGGCGTTATGGTAAGCCTAAACTGGTAGTAGACAGGAAATTGTACTGTGATTGGTTACGCTAATGCGTAGGGTTCAAGCCTTGTACTTTTATGTACTTTGGCTTGGGCTTGAGATTGGCTTTCCTTGTATAGTCCTTTTTCAAACTACTAAGCTTGACCAGAGGTGAAGGTGCAAACTAATCTGGTACCACGGGTTGTTGGGAGCCCCTAGGACTTCGGTCCTAGCCCAACAGTGCGTGAAGCCCAATTGGGCAGATCGCATGGGAAGGATTTGTGGTGGCTGTGGTTGAAACCTAACTCGTAGGAAGGATAAAATGCTAACGTAAATTACCGATGTGGAGTTGTATTCTCAACCAAGTGGCAGTTCTTAGAACTGCAAGAGATCCTAGATAGGTCTCGGCTCAAACCAAGGGTGAAGTTATGTCCATAAACATAGCTTTACTTGGTAACTGTATTAAATGCAGTCGTACCTAGGTTAGGCACGAATATAAATTAATTCATGTGTGTGAAAATCACACTGTGATATTAAGCCGTCAAGGCAGGTGATCACATAAAAAACAAAGGACTCTGTTCTATTCTAACGTAAATTGCCCGATGCAGAGTTGCATTCTCAACCAAGTGGCAGTTCTTAGAACTGCAAGAGATCCTAGATAGGTCTCGGCTCAAACCAAGAGTGAAGTTATGTCCATAAACATAGCTTTACTTGGTAACTGTACTAAATGCAATCGTACCTAGGTTAGGCACGAATATAAATTAACTCATGTGTGTGAAAATCACACTGTGATATTAAGCCATCAAAGTAGGTGATCACATAAAAAACAAAGGACTCTGTTTCTTTTAAATAAATATTCCAAGTGGAAGACAAAAAGCAAAGCAGACACACTAACTGACACATTCCATTCTCATTCAACGATTGTTATACTTACATGTTGTGTTCTTTCAAAGTCCGCGTTGTTGCGTTGACAAATTGAGAATGAGAGCAAGAATAAAATTTGAATACATATTCCGTTTTTGTCTTCCATTGCATTGCCATATAAAAAGAAAACGCACACATATCAACTAACACACTAACTTGCCATTAAAGGATTTGTTTTCACTTCTGTCGGCACTCCCGGAGTGCAACCCGCCGTTTTTTTTTTTTGCTCTTTTTTTTGAGTTGTAGGTAGGTACAGGCATTGCTTAATAGAAAAAAGTAGAAAAAATGTCTTTTAAGATGCTGGGTTGAAAAGTTTTTTTTTTTTTGTTAAAAATTCATCGAAATATGGCCATTCGAACATAGCTTTGTTCTCGTTTTTTTCCTTTTTGTACAGATATTGTTTTCATTCTAATTTTGCTTTAAAAAAATTATTATTTTTCTCAATGAAAATGGCATTTTAAGCTTATTAGTTGATAATTTATAACTTTTACAATAACCACCTTAAGTTCGATATCGATAGAGACTAAAAAATGTTTCAATTAACCAAAGAGTGTAGAAATAAAAATACGCTGACCAAACGAAATGATAAAAGCTGTCCTCAATGAGCGCATGGTTGTTTCCCGACTTTTCGCTTCGCTTTTTATGTTTTATTCTGAATGATGCAGCAATAACAATAACACAAGTGATGATTGCACGCCATTGTTATTTTTAGTTATTTTTCTTAGGAAAAAAGAGCTGAAAGTGGCTCATTTTTCCTATTTTGCCCATCGCTGAAATAAATCATACAATTTCATTAGTTTTTCAAAAGTGATTTGTGATTGGGAAATGTTTTTTTTAGTTTCCAATGATTTTATGTTATATTGTCTTCCTCTGCATTTATTGAAATTTACGTTAGTACAGTAAGCTGCAAGTATTCACTTAGTTTGCTACATTAAAACTTGATAAGAATCTTAAAACATGCAATTAATTATTATAAATTTAATTAAATTTTATCTGGTGTCTACATTGAATAGAAATTTACAAATGTTTCTTTTGTTGTTTTTCTCCAAAACCCTAAACTTAAAATATTGACATTATTTAAAACGAAAATCCATTATTGACACCTTCATACTCTCCAAAGGACGTAGTCGTCGTCATCAACAAAATCTTTTATGTCTGTCCATTTCGCAACACTATGTTGCGATTCATTGATTTTAATCTGCAATCAACATAAAAGTCAGTCAACAGGAAATTGTAGCAAAGTATGTGGGAACAGCAACAACTTAACTACATTAGAAGTAAAAAAAAACTAGGCGGTCAGCTTGAAGTATGATAACACCCTACACCTTACATTAACGCAAAAATCACATGGTGTTCAATATGTTTGAATGAATAGCAAAATTGGAATTGAGCTGCGAACATACGTAAAAATTCACAAATTACAAATTCAATGGGGATGATGAGCAAATGGTGAATATAAAAAGAAAAAATTGAAATGCTTAAAGTTTATATAAGTGGGCTGCTTCGGCCTGTTAAATTGCTACATTTTGATCTGAAATCTATGAGTTTTTAAGATTTCTGAGGTTAAACATATCCAACATGTTTTTTAGACCACTATTTTCATATATAATGGTTAAGAAAACATTCCACACTTGGTTTACATATCAAAAAATTGACTGGTTTGCGTTATCACCCAAAATTTTGGAACTTTGGGTCCAAATTTCTATGAATATTCAATATATCGGACGGTTTTTAATTCTATGATAGAATATTTAGCGCTTATGTTTGAGCTTCAAAATTTTTTCCCAAACATTTACAATTTCCTGCACCATATTCCAGTACCTGTTTAGCATCATCGTATTGCTTGAATCAAAATTGTTATGTTTTAGTTCAACCTTCCGTCTTAAAACAGTTTTGTAATAGTTGCAACATATTTTCGAATGCACAGCCCGAAATTCATATCCTTAGGTAAAGTAATGTACATTCTAAGATTTTAACAAAACGTTATTATCTTTCAACATAAATCTTAAATACTTTTTTGTACCCTACAACAAAAATTTACATACAACAGTGTTGACTACAGCTACAAAAACGACAATAGCGCTTACGCCAACAAAAACAAGAGTAACAAAATTCAATCACATCATCAACAGCTACAACAATAGTGTGATGAAAGTCATCATTATCAACAAGAAAAGCAACAGTAGCAGCAACAAGAATAGTAAAAGCAACAACAACATTGTATTATTCCCATCATATAGAAATTCATCTTCATCGGTTGCGGTCGAATGTTGCTATTTACATAATAGATATCCGTTCGTCCGTCCGTCTATCCTTTGGTTCGTCTGTTCAATCGTTCATTTATTCCTTCGTGATTTTCTCCAACATCCAAAAGTTGTTGCCACTATCGTTACCGCTGCCGTTACTGTCTACGAAGTGGATTAAGAAATTTTGCACTCAATACATGCATACATACATATGTACATATACATGTATGTATTTAAATCAAATAATAAGTAAATTTACAACACCAACAACAAAAAATATAACACTGTGCATAGTAAAAAAACATTGATTGAACACAAGAGTTTGGACTCTCTACTTCAAAATTGATACCGTGGTACACTTGACATAGTTCTTGAGTATATTTCACCCTGAGTATTGACTTGACTTCAATTTGAATGAGGTTTGGTTCAGGATTTCGTCTTTTAGATTACAATTTCTCCGTGCATTGACTTCAAAATGTAAGGTTTTGTATTTTAGTGATTTGAACGTAATTTTCGTTTACTTCAATCCATGACAAAAAATATTCAAACATCAATTTTTGACATGACAAGTACGGCTTTAATATGTCTAAATATTGCAATATCCTGCATTAAAATAAATAAAAAACTGTTAAAAAAATCTTCTTAAAAAGAATTTAATTTCAGCGTTGGGGTTCTTAAGGGAAATGTTTCCAATCTTGTATAAAATAAAAATTGTATTATGACACATAATTTATGAGTGATTTAATCAGTGTAGTATAAAAACGAAAATCTGATTTCTCTGACAGATAATTTGTTGATCAATTTTTTCAGTTTGGAGCTAGATTTGAAATCCAAAATTTTCTTTTTCTTAATGGTGATATTGTTTTATAGTCTCAGTAATTTTTTATTTAATTAGTTAGTTCCTTCACTAAGTACTCTATATATTTGTTAAACACACATTTCTTGAGCTTCTATTCAATATATTATATTTCTTTATATATGATTTCATTTGATAATATTTTCTACTGTGTACTTATTTCGAAAAGCGAAATATAGTTTGCATGAACTTTTGCCTAAGATACAAAACTAAGCTCAAAAAAAATTATCATTTTATAGCAATAAGTTCTGTAAAATTTGTTTAATTCTCGACGCATTCATTCCTAAAGTGCACATTGTACTTACATACAATAAATATTTACTCTCACCCAAGCCAATGAATGAGCCAAGCATGATCAAAAAACATCAAAGGATACAATATAAATCGAAAGTTATCGAAAATATTGTCAGAAGTAGAAAATTGTCGAATCGTATCGTACAGCTCCCATAAAGTTGGTTAAGATCGTTATAACCAGGCCCGAATTAACCTTACAGGCAGAGTAGGTACGTGTCTAGGGCCGCAAGACTTAAAGGGCGGCAAATATTGGAGGAAACTTTGAAAAATTGTTTTATTCGTGGGAATTGAAATTCCCGCCTGCTTCGGGAACTGTTTGTTTGTTTGTTCAGAATGGCAGAATCTACAACATATATTTTTTTTCAGATCAAAATAAAAAGTTGGACATTTAAGGTTTAACATAAATGAAAAAAATTTTATTTTTCTAAAAGAAATTTTATTAACTGCCCAAGGGCGGTAAATATCTTAATCCGGCCCTGGTTATAGCTGAATAGTATCGAAATGTATCGAAAAAACCGATGGTAGTCGAAGAATGCCAAGAAGTCTTTAACGGTGGATAAATTCAATTTACGTCGAAAAGGTATCGGAAATTATTGAAAATTTCGATATTAGTTGATTTAAGTCGGAAAATATTGAAAAATTTAAGAATATTTAGATATTGAATAGCTACTATTGACGAGTATTGTTCGGACTAGCCGCCAGTGTTGGAATAAGAATTTCTAGGCCCAAGCTGACAAAGGGCACCATAAAAAAGTTATATTGATGACCAACAATAATAAAATACATTCCAAGGTTTCTTTCATTAAAATTCATAACATTGTATTAATGACCAAAAAAGGTCATTCATAAAATAAATAAATAAGTTTCCTACTGCAACTCAGAAAAATAAACATCTTCCTCCGGTAAGCTCTTTATTCTTGTAGATGGACGATGTAACCATAAAAAGAGGGCAATACTGAGCTCTTCTGTTCAGTTTCCCGCAAAACATGCACAGAACGTCTTTGTATGTTTGGGGACCTTAGAAGCTTGGTGCTGTAGCCAATTCTAGTCGTACCTTAATCCAGTAGTTCCCATCCAAAAATAGTCTTTCAAAATGTTAGGTCATTTTCTTGAACGATATTTTATTTTTTATTTTGTTTCTTTTGTGACACACAATTTTTTCGTAGGACACAAATGCTATATCTCTTCTATAAACTATTTTTGGTGTCATAATTTCAATATGTTATTTCTGGATTTTTTTGTTTTAGCTTATGATAAAACATAAATTTGAAAAACTTTTTCTGCTACACAGTGTACTCATGCTTCGGAAAAGACTGTAATAAAAACAACAACTTTAGCAACAACATTAAAGTTTCCTTTCAGCATGAATGAGTATTCTTGAGTATTTGAAGTCTATGGCGGCGGTTTTTTGGACTCTACCTCGTCGATTGAATTGAATTGGATTGGATGGTTTGAAATGGAAAGAGTTTTTCAATTGAATTGAATGGGCGTGTTCTGTACATGTTTTTGTTGTAGCATGAGTGCGGTCAGGTCAAGAACGGTGAAGAGGTGCTATATGAATTTGTGTGTGTGTGTTGTAGTTGCCAATATGTATAACATTTTGTTGCTTCGATTGCATCCTTCCGTTTAACTACTTAGAAAATCTTACTACAAGTTGGCTTGCTCTACCTTGTTTTCCTACTCACATCAACATCAGCAACATCGTCGTAGTCGTCGTCGTCATCATCCATTTAATGCCCAAAAGTCATCAAGTAAATGGTTACAGTTTAGTTAACTTTAGTAAAATTGTATTGTTGGTGTAGCTGCTGCTGCTGCTGTTGCTGTTACTGAAAGCCACTACTGGCAACCCAAAGCTTTTAAGAAAATACTATAGTCTACTACTGAGCGCATTTGTTAAAGTTGCTGAAGTGTTTGATTTAAAGGAAAAGGGAGAGTAGAGGGAATGAATTCTAAAGAACAGCGTGTAAATTGCTTTCGCTATTACTAAACGTTTTTCATTTAAATTAAAATTGATTTCAATCAACGTTTTTAGGCACAAGTGTTGCTAGTTTTATATATTGGTATTTGAGAAAGAAATAACATATAAATTTTGACAGAAATGAAAAGCTAAGAATGTAAGACTGTGGGTACATATATACATGCTATAAATATATATATTTTTCTTTTTAAACTTTTTTTTTATTCTCTGAGGTTGTCAACTCAGTTCAGAAAATATTATAATATATTAATATTGCAAATATAATTTGATAGTTTTCAAAAGTTTAGTGCTTTATTTTTATGTTTCTTTATTTTTGCTTTTATTCGATTTGTTGTATTTATCTTTGCAGCACCTAACCTTGCTCCTGTGTTGCGTAGCGTAACGAAAAAACACTACAATACACTCAATATAATTGCAACAATATTGTTAGGTGTATGTGCATGTTTGCCTGAGTGTTCTGGTTGCATCATTCCATTCTGGAGAAAAATATTTCCACAAACGACGAGTCGCAATGGCAAAATAAAAACAACCTAAACAAAAACAAACAACTATTGAAAAACAACTATAACAAGTGCTATAATAATGGCTGCAAAAGTGTTGAAATATTCACTTAACTTGATTGAAATAAATAAGAACAGTATAATTGTGTAAACAAGACATGTATTTTTCACAGAAGGAAAGAAGATAAACACAAATAAAATACCCAGCTCGACCTATGTAACACCACTGTCATAATACAGGGAAAAAGTACATTTTAATTTTCTTTAATGATTTTATGTTGTGTTTTCTTTTGAAATTGTTATTAATCAGTACAGTAAAGTATGATATAGTAAATCATTAACATTTAACAAAAAGGTAAGGGGATTAACAAAAGTTGATTAAAACCTTAATGAATATAAAAAGGATAAAAGTATTAAGTTCACAGATCAGGTATGAAAAATTAATACTTGCAAAAAACATGTTTTCAATAGCAATCAACCAAAATCTCTTTCATACTATGTATTTTTCGGCAAACTTTTGTTTAGAAACTAAACTAAACTTCATTTGATAGACTCTTGAGTTTGAAATATATCGAAATAGGTTTTTAAATCAAAATATATTTTTAACAATTTAACAATTTTGATGGGCATTTTTTTAGAGCTTTAATTTAGCTTAAACATATTTTAAGGGTTATATTGTGAAATCGATAATGTATTTCGTTTCAAATGTTTTCAAATGTACTTGAATCAGTTCGAAAAATTTTTGTCGTAAGAGACAAAAGACTTTTTATGTCAAAGCAAGGACTTATATAATACGTTCACATAATCGTGTTGTATAACAAGCATCTCGCTTAAAAGTTTAATGCTAACTTTCACACCTCACACCCAAATATTGTTAGTTAAGTTTAGCTCTGCCAACTCTTATAATAATAACAAAAAATATCGAACTCTTCTCGAGCTAAATCATTATGGTTCGCAATAATCGCATGCAATTGGCTTATGTGATTATACCCTACACCGAGGGTAGATTCACTTTGTCCATCCGTTTGTAACACATATAATTTGTTGAACCAAAAGTGGGCGGAATTGGAGAAGTGGGCGTGGCATATTTAAAATTTTTCATTTTTATTCGATTTTTTCAACATTTTCCATATTCTTTCGACTTTTTCAACCCTTTAACTTTTTCCAATATATTCTATATTGTATATGTATTTGTTCGACTTTTTCAACCTCTTTCAACTTTCTTCATGAGTTTCTTTATTTTTTCGACTTTTTCATCAATTTTGAATAGTTTCAAATTTTTTCAACCTCTTTCATTTTTTTTAGAGTTTTTCAACCTCTCTCAACTTTTTTCAACATTCTTGCATATATTTACGACTTTTCAACATTTTTCAACCTCTGTCAACCTTTCTAACATTTCACATTTTTTTCGACTTATTCAACCTCTTCAACGTCTTCATAACATTTGATGAAAAGGTACTTTCAGTGCAGTGTAGGGTATGTGAGTTTCGGCCTCGCCGAAAATAACACCTTAACTTGTTTTTTCTTCAAAAAACTTTTTTGCTTGTGTGATTATGTTTTCAAGTCATTTGCTTCTGAAGCTTGTGCTTTTTGTTTTCTTTGTTTGCATGCAATTAGATAGCCGCAGCTAATTAAAAAATTTTCGTCAACACTAGTTTTTATTCGCAAACTATTTTTGAGTTTTTTACTCAAATTGAAATTGTCATTACCAGCTCTCGAAGCAGATTTTTTTGTAAATCTCTTCCTTAAAACATACAAGTTAATCAGTTTTTTTTTAAGGTAGAACTAATTTTGCCGGAAATATTTGCAACGAAGAAAAGTTTTGATCAATTTGTTACTTGTGTTTTCGTTTTAGAAACTTTCGGTTCTTTTTAAGGTACGGAGCCATCCTAAGTGATGTCCAAAAGCTATTTTCAACCTTTCCTTATCAATTGGTGCAATACAAATTTTTTAAGGTGGATCAAAAAAATATTATTTCTTGCATCAATGGATAAATAAATCCCAAAAATGGCTATTTTCAAAATTTCCTTATCGATTGGAGCAAAAAAAAAATATTTTGATCCACCCTAATTTTTTTTTTTTTTGCTTCAATTAATAAGGAAACATTGAAAATGGCTTTTGGACATCACTTAGGATGGCTCCGGACCTTGAAAAGGACGAAAGGGTCGAAAACAGTCCTTTCCAGGATCCGGAACTACCCTACGTGATGTCCGAAATCAATTATCGAGCTTTCCCTATCGATGAGAGCTAAAAAAGTTATTTGAAAATGGGTAAAAAACGGTCCTTCCCAAGGTCCGGAGCCAACCTAAGTGAAGACCAACATCCATTTTTGACCTCTTTCCAACGATTAGTGCAAAAAAAATTTCGAAAATGGATCAACGTCGGGCTCTTTGTGTGACTCGGAACCACTTTTAGTGATGACCAAAATTCATTATCGACCTCTTGCCATAGATTGGTGGAAACAAATTTTTTTAAAATTCTGGTGATAACCAAAACCCATTGTCGAACTCTTTCCATCGATTGGTGCAAGAAAAATTTTCGAAAATGGACCAAAATCGGACACTTTTTGGGACTCTGGATCACCTCTGGTGATGTCATAGAAACCACCCCTCTCCATCTATTGTTGCAAAGAACTTACAAAAATGAGAGACACTTTGAACAATTTTTCAAAACAACGTAATAAAATACTTTTTACAAATCAATACTTATTGGTAATGGATAAACAATTTCTTATGCATATTAGTTATGGCTCAACGTAAAAAAGAATTCATTGAAAAATAATAGTTATCAACAATTAATATAATATTTCTTATCCATAATAATTAAAAAGAAATTTCTTAAAAATAATCTTTAAAATTGGTCAATTTTTTCAATTACAAAGAAACAAATAATAGTTATTTTGGGTACCTGTTCAATTCTCATCAACATGTCCACGACTCACATATTTTTTATTTTAGGAATAGTTTCAGCGAGAACTTACGACAATTTTGTTTTCTGATATCTACTCTGAATGTTCCATTAGTTTATTTTTGTACCCCGGAAAATCTGCTAAAACTTTGGAATTTATACAATTTACGCCTGAAAGTTTTATCTCCTATGTTATCTGCGTTAATGAAGGTGAGCACGAGACCAGTCGATATGGTCCTCCCTCAGGAAAAGGAAAATGGCTTGTGCTACAGGTTAGAGGTAGACGGTTGCTCCGTAAATTAGCTGATTATCATCATATCAGCAGTTAATAGGCTCTCATTTTTGATTGACCGAGTCAGTCCGTCAGTAGTAGTCTAAAAGTCAATTTTTATTTCAACATTTCAATTATCCTAGTGTGCCTTTTTACTGCATAGGTCCATTTATAGCCACTGCCGCCACTACCGTTTTAGAGTAAAAACTACTGCTGAAGTTCCAGCTAAACATAGCAGTTATTGTTCTTTTGTTATGAAAGCACTGTGGTTTATTTGATGCCAACAACAGAAGCACAGTAGCGCCAAAATTTCTTTACGTCAAGCAACATTTGAGTGCATTTTCTTGTAGCGCGCGAAAAAAAAACGCATATTCACAGCATGCGAAAATAAACCGAAGTGAGAAAATCCGCTCCACTGGCATTTGCCATATAACGTCGGATTGTTACCACTTTGGTGAGAGGTTTCCGCTTCGCTCTGTTGTGGTCGAGAGGTGGTAGAAACACATGAAAATGCCAATGTCATTTAGAAGATGGTGCCTGCTGTTGCTGTTGTTGTTTTTGTTAGTGGTGCTGATGAAAAATCTGCGCTGTAGAAAGGTGCAAATTTTGAAATTCTATAGAAGTCATAAAAACAGTAGTGCAAGGTGTGAATTTATTTTTTTATTTAATTTATTTAACTTCATTTGGAAGCCATTCGCTTATAACAGAAGCACGTGCTTCTAGTTGTTGATGTTTCTGCTGTTGCGATTTTTGCTTGTTGCTACGCATAGTTAAAGGTTGCCAACTAGTAAACTTATTTAAAAATTATGGTCCGTAAAGTTCCTTTTTTGGACTGCAAATTTCTGCTTATGGCCAAGTTGTCTCGTTTTCGACGTAACTCTTAGTATGGTTTTTGGAGCGTAGATTGGATATTTAACTGCATGATCAGGTTTTCGACTTGAGTGACTGATTTTAATGCTATGATTTTCCGGTGTCACCCATGTGAAAATACTGTAAGATAACTTACCTAACATTATTTGAAATTTCTGAAGAAATTACAATAATTTCTAGGTTCATTACTTCATGGCAAATATTTTATCAGGGTAAATTTTGAGTAAGATTTAATATCTTTTCTTATAAGAAAACAATTTCATTTTAAATTCCTTACCATTTTGGTATCCCTAGTTTCACCCCGCCCATTTATGCAATTTTAATGCTCCGTTTTAGTGCCAAGGTCCTGTTTTAGTATCACGCGTTTGCTTGCTTCATTTCATACTGGCTGTCTCTGTTTCACACTTTGGCTTGCATTCTCTTGGCCATAAATCAAATTGTTAATGGTTGGCAATAACTTTAAAGTTGAGTGCAACAATCGCAAATTTATGTTAACGTAAAGATGTGATGTACACACAAAACGTACTTTCTGTATTGTACGTTAACGTTAAACTCATAGTCGTAAATGTAAAACGTAAAGTTTTCTGTGGTTACTGTGGTTTCACTGTGTTATTTTCATTTACGTTTTTCGAAACTTTAATGCAACCTGTGCTAAATTTGGTCAAACTTTTATTGTTGTTGACTCAATTAAACGTTAGTAGAAGTTTTCAAAATTTTACTGCTCACAATTTCAAGGGTGTGGTGTTTACATACTCTTATTTTAAATTGATATTTTTAGCAGTGTGTTTATATCTACATGAAACACGGTATTTGTGCTTGTTTACCTTGTATCGGCTTTCTTTTTCAATATCCCTTGTATTCTGTCGGAACAAGAAACCTGTAAAAAATAACTTTAATTCTATCCGAAACTTTCACGGTTCATAAAACTTATGTTCCAAAAAGCATTTAAGAACTGATTGAGTACTACCACGTTTTCTGCTTAATAATGTATCCACTTCAAGGCTGCCGGCAGCTTTTAGATGGTGATGTAAAAAATTTTTATCTGGTCTTTTGTCATGACATTTGATTCAGACAAATTTTGAATCTTATTTTGACTTCTGACATTTTCGACATTGGAAATGGTCCTGGATTTAGTAAGGACTGTCCCCGAAAAAACTTTCGGTTTGCTTTTCAGTAATAAAAAAAATACCAAATAAGCTTTTTGATCTTTTTTCTTTTTTATTTTTATTTTAGAAAAATTTTTTACTTTTTTCTTAAGACCCATTATTAAATTTTGTATAGTTGTTTCATCGACAGTACGGAACGATCTTTTCCACTTAAAACTGAAGTCTTGTAATTTTTTTTGCGGTCTTACCACTCTTTTGAAGATCTCTATTCATTCGAGCCGGGTATCTCTCAATTGGGCGAAGCTCGGGAAAGTTGGTCGGATTTGCCATTTTTGGCTCAAAATTGATCTTTTTACTTTGATACCATTCCATCGTAGCTTTAGAGTAATGAGAGGTTACTAAATCGGGCTAGAACATCACTGTGCCCTCGTGTGCACGAATAAATGGTAGAACACTATTCGAGGCACTTGTCTATATAAACTTTTGAATTGATTTTGCCTTGCGTAACAAAGAAGCTTTTTCTTAGGCCACAGGAACATATGACCTGCCAAACCATATATTGCTTCGAAAATTCGATTTTTTTTTTTTCATATAGGATGGCTCTAGGTCTTCAAAAACTTGAAAAATAACAACAATAAAAAATTTTTTAGATTTTGTTTTTGTGCTATATTTTTTATTTTCTTCAATATTTCGAGTTGATCATGCAACTCATCATCAGGATGATTTAAAATAACGTATTATCACTAACACGGAGTATATTAAACAATAAGGATAAGAAATAAATATGCAAAAAAATAGTTTCAGACGGATCTAGTTTCAGAGATATTACTATCGGAAGTTGCGGATATAGCTTTTAAAAAATTAGTTTAAGTTGAAAAATCCTGTAAATATATCCAAAATATTACTTATATTTCAATTTGTCATTTGATATTATGATGTCGCTTAAACAAACACAGTGGAATTGTTGGATTTATCTTTCGTTGAATGTTAACTGACGTTGGTTCGACTGATTGACATGCGTTTTATTTCACAAAGTCCTACTTTCAGTCCTACTTCTTCCAAAATTGATCAGAGGACAGACATTTTTGCTTGTATGACAGACTGCTAGATGGAGAGTAAGCAGTTGTCATATGAGTCAGGGGAATCGTCCGGCTATTTGCTGCTTGTCAATTGGCTAAGGACCGTCGAGAACTCTTCAAAACAAAATTATTGTCTGTAGGTAACATTGACGCACCCGATATTGACTCCCATTATGTAGGACTCGACATTTGAAGCCTTCGTAGTGCTGCTACTGATATGTTAATCTCTTACCATCTATACAATTTTACCCCACAATTATTAATCTTCTGCATACATTAAATGACAACACTGGTACACAAAGAATGTGCTAATAAGAAGTGATCAATTGTTTTTAATAGATTTTTGCACGCTGAATACGAATCTGCAAAAGTTGTCCATTCCGTTTAGTTTTTAAGGAACGCTGGTAGAAACCCCCGAAAAAACATTTTTTGTCCCTAAAAATTTACAGAATGTCGTAAATGATATTTACACCGTTCCATGCAGGGTGAATATATATTTACGATTCAGTTTCCGACTAGGAACTCTTCAAAGATTGCAAGCATCACATGAAAAGTGAAGATACATTTATCAGCGTTAGAGTGCGTATATTTGATCACGGAATTTTCAGGATGTCTTTAGATGCAACCAAAATAAATTCATGACAGAAAATGGATAAACTCCCTGTTTTCTCTCATTCGAACTAACGGCCATTGACACGACTACGTTCAAAAGGGCTTCAGGGTCGATCTGCAAGAGCTATGCATACATACTATGTAGCGTAAGTGACAATAAAAAGTAAAAATTCCTTCTACACCTATCTCTCTTGAAGCGTTACTACTAAATGGTTTAAACAGAAATCCCAAATTTTAAGACTCAAATTTAGTGACGAAGGTGAAGCAAATTTTCAAGCAGAATCCCTACACATCAGTACAAGATATGGTGGCTAGTAGCACCGAATCTACTTTACACAAACCAAAAAAAAAAGAAAAACTCAACCTTTTTTTATAACTCAAAAGCAAAGAGCCAATTTTTTTCTTTTTGGACAGTCCCTATTTCAGCCTGTAACTGAACATGCTTTTAGCACGAGTGCGTTTGACAGGCATCTAAACTTTTTTTTTTGTCGTGTTCAAATTCATTTTTTATTTTGCACCATAACACATTTTGCTACTGTTCTTGTGCTTTTTTTTTTTTGGTATGCGATATATGCTGCTGTTGTTAACATTGTTGTTGTTTTTTTCGCTGTTCTTGCTTGTCATGTTGACAAAGTTCGACAGGTGTCCGCTTACATCATTTTAATGGAGTCGAGTGCGCGCGCTTAAAATTCCATTATGTAATCAAAGTTTTACCTCTGCGTTGATTGAAAATCTATGTGTGTGCTGTATAGGTGTGTGTATGTATATGTGTATGTATGTATAGGTAGGTGCGTGTCCCAAGTACAGAACATTCATTGGATGTTAAAAAAATATACGGAGCGGTGTGAACGGATAGGTTACCTTGGGTAATGACATTTTTTAAAAGCAACCATTTAAATGAGCGGTGTAAAAATTCACTCAGCAGTGAAAAAACTCACTGAATCTTAAAAAAAATATTTGAGCAGTGAATATCGAGTGATCAGATACAAACTAATAAGCAGTGTAAATCGTTCTTTTAAACTCTTACAAATTGAGTTAAGCCGGGGATAAACTATTTATTGAGCGTTATAAAATCTGTTGTAAAGAACGAAATAAACTAATTGAGGAATCGGAAATCCTAATTGTTTGGTGACTTAAGACAAGTGAAAAGATTAGGTTAGATCAGGCCCAGATTTAGAAATTGTCCGCCTCTAGGCAGTTGCAATTCCCTCCCCCTCCCTCACCTACATATTACAATTTACTATCTCCTACTAATTTTGCTTATGAATAAAATAAAACGGCGGGTTGCACTCCGGGAGTGCCGACAGAAGTGAAAGCAAATAGTTTAATGGCAAGTTAGTGTGTTGCGTTTTCTTTTTATATGGCAATGCAATGGAAGACAAAAACGGAATATGTATTCAAATTATACTCTCGCTCTCATTCTCAATTTGTCAACGCAACAACGCGGAATTCGAAAGAAACAAACATGTAAGCATAACAATCGTTGAATGAGAATGAAATGTGTCAGTTAGTGTGTCTGCTTTGCTTTTTGTCTTCCACTTGGAATATTTATTTAAAAGAAACAATAGAACATTCAAATTTTACTATTGTATTTATGACGGGGAATCCCGATGACGGTCGTTGTCGCGAGTTTATACTTTTTTCCTCAGCCGCACAACGTGCCTTAAGAAGTTTTCACTTCAAAAATTGCTGGAAGAAGTATATTCGGCTCAGTAGCCTCAACTGTGAATAATTAAATTTGAGCTAAGTATTCCTAATGTTTGAGAACAAAAGTTTATTCTGATTGCAGTAAGAATCAACATTGCGAATTATGTAAGTATAAGAAAAAATCAGGTAAAAAAAGTACCTGGACCTGTGACTAAATAGCTTGAACATAATTTTTCTAAAACTTAACTTAAAAATCTGCTTCTTCCTACAGACACTATGACACCACATTTATAAAAATCGGCTTATTCGTTGCCGAGTTATGGCGGTTAGAATATTCAAACTGCTTAAAACGCCATCTAGTGACAGTTTATCAAAACACAAATGACTTCAATCTGCTTGTTCTTAAAAAAACTATTACACCTCATTTGTCTAAATCGGTTTAGTAATAGCCGAGATATAACGTTTTAAAGTTTTTCAAAAAACCAAATTTGCTTGCTGTTGGTTCATGGTGGCCTGGTTTTTCAGATTTTCTCTGCTTTGGGCTTCTGGCTCTGCTTTCGGCTGCGCTTGCAGAGTAAAATTTGCTGACTGAGCAACAGCTAACCCGAAGTCAACATATGTGTGCTACAAATTTAAAAATTTTTTCCAACAAATTGCATACTTTCAAGGGCCAATTTTTTCAAAAAAGTTACCTACTTTTGGGCGCTTTTGATAATTTACCCCTAAAACTATGCAACGATTTCCGACAAATTTCAAAAATAGCGCCTAAAAGTAGGCAACATTATCTGAAATTTTTAAAATCGTTGCCTACTTTTAGGCGTTATTTTGAAATTTGTCAGAAAGTGTTGTATACTTTTAGGGGCAAATTATTAATAGCGCCTAAAAGTAGGCAACATTTTTTAAATTTTTTGAAATCGAGTTCGTTTCTTCAAAATTCTAAAATCGAGCTCGTTTCCCAAGTCTTCAAAATTCCAAAATCGAGTTCGTTTCCCAAGTCTTCAAAGAACATTCAAATTTTATTATCGCATTCATGACGGGGAATCCCGATGACGGTCGGTGTCGCGAGTTTATACTTTTTTCCTCAGCCGCACAACGTGCCATAAGAAGTTTTCACTTCAAAAAGGTGGACGCATATGCTACTCATATCTTTTGCTCTGAATACGATTTTGAGATTAAGAACACAGTTTCCACCACAGAGACGACAACAAGTATACAAGGCTGCTACGAATTTTGTTTAATTTTCTAAGGGCTTTGTTTCTACTGTTAGGTATTTGATTTTATTCAAAGTTCAAAAATGAAAGCCTAAGATTATCGTTTGAGGAATTACGGCCTTGCCGTGAGCCGCTTATCAATCTTATAATAAAGAAACTGAATACTAATTTATATCCCACTGAGTCTCCGCTTACAGATATTTAATTAGTAAAAGTATAAATCCTTAACTGTCGGTGTTGTGAGTCTCTGTGAATTCTCTCCTTAAATTACTATGCGCTGCAGCAGATAAAGAACGCAAATGCAGGAAGTTCTTTACCTCAAAGGGGAATATTAGTGAAACAAAATTCATTTAAGGCATTGTTTTTATTTATAAATATGAGTTTTATGTTTGTTACTAAATTTTCTACTTCAGCTTTGTCTGCTTACTTATCTCTTGCCATTTTCTGAATTATTCCTTCAAAAGAATTTGTCATCAACGCTTCCACTTTATTCCTGTTTGGTCTCGGTTTTTCCTGTTCAATTTGCTTACTGCACCTGTGGTTAACAATTTTTTGCAATTTTCTATTTCAGCAATATTTTGTTTTACGAGTGCGGAAAAAAACTTCGCTTACAAATAATATATGACTGTCAGTCTGTCTGTCTGTCTATGTGTCCGACAATATGGCACCAATTTTGACGTGTTCACAAAAGCAGCAATAACGAAAAACAACAACAGCAAATGAGGTACACAATTGCATTTATTTTTGTGTCTCATTATTTGTCAATGTCAAGTGCAAGAACAGACAGACAGAAAGAAAGACCAACAGACGGACAGTGAGATGTGAATAGCGATAGTAACGCGATAACAAAAAAGGAAGGTCTCGTATGTACTAAGTCTTATCGCTGTTTTTGCACATATTTTTAACTAAATTTGGGGAAATGTTTTACTGGCACGTTAAAATAACAAATGTTTGTTTCATTGCATTTGAATTTGTTTCCATTTCCAAGATATTTTCTTTAGAGATGAAATTGAGCAGAGATTACCTTTGCTTGGAACTAGCTGTGGAATGTTTTTTTTTCGATATCTTGACATTTTTAATGTTATTTACTTAATTCCCACTCGATATCGCATATATATGAAACAGTAATAAAATTTACTGCATAAATCTTAGAAATGACTGTTTCAACTAAGGTATGACCATATTGGAACCCTATGTAGTTCAAAATTAACGTTAACTCAAGGTATACGCTAAATCGATCAAAAACTGCAATTGGGTCAGTGACAAATGACATACAAGATAATTTCCACAAGTTTTGGAATTTTCGAGGCAGTAAGGTTTCAATATGACAATTTTGTTGCTGATATTTTATTACAAATTAAATCGAATATTTCATCAGTCAAGATTAGAGATAACAATTCTTAGTAGATTTTATTTCCTAAACTGAAAAGCCGACAAAAAAGGTACATTGTATTTCAACCAAAATTGTCATTTTAGCTGGCCACGTTTTCGATTTTTTTTTTTTGAGCACACTCTTCAACTATGCTTTTTCTTGAAGCTGAGACTATTTTGAATTAATATTCAAGGTGGAACAATTCAAATTCAAAGACCTATTTTCTTATGTAACATTATATGTAACTTTCACTGAACGTGTCGATATGCCACAACTAACGTGGTATCATAATTCTATCAATTTTATACAAGATCTTAACAAAAATTCTTCTCATCGTAGTCAGTGAAAAAATAGAGCTATATATAGGCATGATTTCGCCCTAACAGATCGCGTATTGATCAAAATATACCTTCTTATTATCTTGGAGCAGATAGATAAGTAACTGTCTTCGTTACATCTAGAGAAATCTAGCAGACGAGATGCAGGTGCAGCATCCAGGACGCTGATCATTTTGAGTTTGTCCCAAATGTGCACCAAGGCACCACCAATCTTGTTGCTGATAGAACTTGATGAAGTTCTCAGCATTGCTCTAGACTCTTCAAATTGCAGCATTCAATAAACTTCATAGAGCATCTTGAAGACCTCGCTTATGCCGATGACATTTGCCTCTTTGCCACGCAGAAGTTGGACGTGTACGAAAAACTCACTGTCGTTAGATCTTCTTCGGAAGAAGTAAGTTTGAAAATCAACATTAATAAAACAAATTGCATTACTATACGCGCAACCAGTGGCAGCAATATCCAGCTTAGGATAATTAGATGACTTTACTTACTTGAGCGGCGTAATGCACCTCTGCTCAGCTTCGTTATGTCTGGCAGTCTTCGTTTTTCTCAACGACAATAAAGCTCAAAGTCTTTGAGTCAAATGTGAAAGCCAGGTTAACAAACAGCACCCTGCTACACAAGTGTCCACCAACAATTGTGTTCGTCGGCATATTTGGTGGCCTAGGTTCATTTCCATTGTCGAACTGTCCACCAGATGCCGTTAAAATCCAATTTGCAACCAAATCATACGACGTGAGAGGGAATGAATTGGGCACACGTTGTGGTAGTCTGCAGCATACATTGAAGCATTGAACTCTTATGATAGCAGAAAATGCGGCCATCCCTGATCATTTTTAGAGTAAGAATTACGTAAATCGAGAAAATGTTGGAGAGAACTGAAGGCACTCGCGCCAGATCGTGTACTGTGGAAGATTTTTGTGGAGATCCAATGCTTCGTGAGGAGATAAATAACACAGGCAGATGGATACTTAAAAATTTTTCTTCCATGTTCTAAATATACTTCTGTATAACGTGGCTTAGGAGAGGTATGAATTATGAAGCTTCACACTAAATATGACATCATATGATAGAATAGCTTATGTCAAAACAATATAGTTTAACATAAGAGATTCTGTGCAAAAGTCTTCTGAATTGACTTGGTGTACAGCGCTGGCGCTGGCAATATGTATATCTTTTAAATTTCAAGCTCTGTTTATCATTTGAAAAGAAAAAAAAACATTTTCCATAATCACCTACAATCAGTATCCGAGTTAAGTTTCATTATTATTTCAATTCGTTTTATTATTGACGCCAAGTAAATGTTATGCAGTCAAATATTTCACTTAAACAGTTGTGCATCTCTTGATGATATTTGTATCCTCTTATGTTCTGTGGCTAAAAATCCCTTAAGGACAATTGCAGCTTAACGCAAATAAATAACAATAAAATAATTAATTAAAATTTACTACTACCTATGGTGTTTCACAAATACTCAGTACGAATACATACACAAACACATATATGCAAATTCATGTACACTTACAAAATTTACAACAAAACTTAACTAAACTGCCACTAATGACACATGAAACATTAAATTATTCCCACGAATGAAATTAAGAGTGCATGAATACGAAAAGGAGAAGGACTCAGTCAAAACATACACAAGTACAAACGTATGGTATTGTGAAAACGAACGATAGTGTGAGTGCATGTGAATACAAAATGCTAACAATGGTATTACAACTACAGTGAAATGTGGTTAACATAAACGCACGCACACAATGAAATTAAAGGACATGAATAACGTATGAGTCACTATTAAAAGGACACGCGCACGCACACAGCAACCCAGCTTTACAATGCGCACACATGCAAAAGTTAACAGGTGGATGGCTTAGGGTGACTCAAAATTAAGTATTTTACCGATATAGCATTGTACCATGTAGTGCAAAAGTACACCAACTCCAATCAAGACCTTATTTCCCATAAAACAGAAAAAAATTATTCACATTTGGAAACCAGAAACCTTTCTGGTGTCATATTTTAGATTTTTTTAGAAATAATTTTTTATTTTTTTCATATGAATTAATGCCTGCAATTATATCTATTTTATTGAATACATTTTTAGCAGAATTTTAATGACAACACCCTTAACCATTAGTGAGGAGACTGAAACAAGTTTCATACTTTAAATACATATCTTAAAAATCAAAAAATTTTGTCTTTCATCTTTCTTGGTTTCTCCTAGTCCTTCCTATAATCTGAGGTCGCGATCAAGCAAAGAGCCTTTTACCGAGAAAATGTCATCTTTAGTCCCAGATTTTAATAAATTGGCTTTTTCGATACCATATTGCTGGTTCTGGCTAAATATACTTAAAGTAGAGTTACCATAAGTACTGAAGGCGGAGTCTGTTGAAGCCTATACAAATTCCAAAAAATTTGCTATTATAGTGTAACGGGTGATTCAATTAAAGTTTTCTTTTTTTTATGTTAAATAAAACACTTAAGGGGACATGACACCTTCAAATTTTCAAGAATTAAAATTTTTTTTTTTTTTTGACTGTTTCTTGTTTAAAAAATATTGAAAAATAAGTTTTAAATAAAATAAACCTCAAACTCGGCTTATAAAATATATAGCGCTCATTTTAGTAACATCGTGTCAAAGTTATAGTACTTGAAAAGCTATAGTTAAAAAACTTTAAAAGCGTTTTTCTCGAAACCACGTTTTTCGAATTGGGGGGCATGATAAAAAAAACTACTTGACCGATCTTTCTGAAATTTCAATATAGTGCTGTGCACATATAAATGCAGATAATAAATTACGGACAGAATGATCGGTATTATAGTTTTTCATTTTTGGCACGATTTTGGCCCGAAAAATTGGCAATTTTCGAAAAAATTACGCCATTTTGTTATTTTTGGACCAAAACTTTTGCCTGTAGATCATTTCCTGGCAGCTTTGATGCTGATTAAAACCTTTTATTTATTTTTTTTTTCAGATTTTCCATTGAGCTGCAATCATGCCTGCCGGGATTTTTTAGTGTTTTTTTTTTTTCAAAAAATTCTAGTGGTCATAAATTTCATGAAAAAATTTAAAAAAAAAAACTTTTTTTAAATATCTTTTTGTGTCAAAATATATGTGTAAAGTTTCAAAATGATATTTTGTTTTTTATAAAAACTATGCGCATTTTAAAACACTTAAGAAAAAATTTTTTGAAGGTGTCATGTCCCCTTAAAATGGAGTTGAATGTCGTAATCTTCATTATGACCCAAAAGAACAATCTCTGAAATTTTTTTTTTTAAAGATAATTTCATTCAAATGTTGGCCATAACTGTTCCATTTGGAAATTCTAATTTTCGATCACTCTGGAAAGCATTGCTAGCGGTATATTGCGAATTTCGCGAGTAATCTTGACGTCCAAGTGTTGAATCATAGCTGACTTATCGACAAAGATTTTTGAATTTACATAACCTCAAAGAAAAAAGTCTAGAGGTGTGATATCACACGAACTGGCCGCCTAGTTCGCCTAGTTGATAAGTCCAAAAAGTGAAATTAGTTAGGTGCTCTCAAAAATGATTTCTTAATACAGTCATTACTTCGCGCGTTCTGTGTGCCGTAGCACAGTATTGCTTACACCAAATGTCGCCGACATCACGGGCTTCAATTCCGGGCAGTGGTGTAATTTCACCAAAACCTTGGCGGTTGGGGGGGGAGGGGGGGGGGGGTCGCGAAAGTATATATAACATATCAAATCGATGATATTTTGAATTGAATCGATGTAATTAACACAAATATCAAATCCTTGGAGGGTTTCAATGCCTCGAATTGACGGCTCTGATTTCATTCAACAAAAAATTAATTTTCATGGTGCGGTAGCGTTAGCCAATGATGGTTACGTTCTGTCCGGCCTCATTTTTAAAAAAATTCGGACCGACCATAACACCAGCTCATAAACTACATCAATCAGTACATTTTTGTTTATTGAGGTATCCATTGAGCCAAAAATGTTTCTCGTCACTGAAAAAAATACGGCGAGAAAAACAGCGGATCTTCATTAAGCTGTTGCAGAGATCACTGACTGAAACTAAAGCGTGAATTTAAGTTTAGCAGCTTCAATTTTTGAACGAGTTGAACTTTGCAATTCTTTAAACCAAGATCCTGGTGTAAAATTCGCCAAGTTGTTGCATACGATTAGCCAAGGTACGGCGTCGAATCGATTGGTCATGGTCTTCAGCCACACTTTTCTCTACAGCCGCAATATTCTCCTTACTACTGCTTGATTCGGTCGCGTTTCATCCAATTACGTACACTGAGACTCAAATTTGCTGATGGTCTTGGCAATAGTGGGCTCGGAAGGTCGATGATGCTTGAAGTGAACGAAAAATATTGCTCACAGGAAGATAATTTTTGTAATACATCTGAATAATTTGGAGACGTTGTTGCGGTGTGAGTTTATCCATGATGTATTGTCAAACAATTCTGAATAAAAATAAGATGACAACATGACACATGTCACGCGTGAACTGTCCACAAAAAAAATCAAATGAAAAATAACCTCTAAGTGAATCATATGACCTCATTCATGCTGATGCAATAACGTGTCCCGACTATTGCGATCAACATATTAAGTAATATTTTAAAAGACACCCTTTTATTTTGGACCACCCTACCATATGTTGGATTTATCACCAATTCAACAAGAGCAACAACAAGTCAAATTGCTTTGTGTTCATAAATAGCAACAATAATGAAAGCTATTAACAATTTATTATTTAAATAAATATTTAAGCATACGCTGAGCAAACGAAACAGCAGCAGCAACAGCGCTTGCAAAACCAGCACCATCAACAATATAGGCAACAAATATTCCACAGAAGTAACAACAGGTGATTTGAAAGGTTGCTGCGATAATGAATTGTATAGAAATTGATGAATGTTGTAGATGTTATTCTAAAGAAAGCAACAACAACTGTGAATATAAAATGCAAATTTATGCAACAGCCACAACAATAAAAGATGAAGTAGCAACAAAGTTTTCGGTTTTTTTTTTGTTCAATTTGTCAGTATTTCATTTGTCTCTCATTTAATTTATTTTGCTTTCAATCAACATTAGCAAAACATTTTATGTGAATTTAATTATCACGTCTGATACTAAAGACATTAGGGAAACATTTTATTATCCTTGATATTTTATTAGAACTAATTCTGGCAACAACTCGTCAATTTAATTAAGTAATTAAAAAATGTAAGAATCTCCATTTCATAAGGCTGCTCAAAATTTACAATGCATTAACCAACTAATTTTTTGATAAAATTTTATATTTTCAATTGAAATTGTCACATGGTAAGAGACCTCATCTTCACAACTTTTTTGTGAGCCTGTGTAATCTATATTGAGCTGAATTCACTAAAAAGTGATTTCTTACGGTGACCTCATGGCTAATTTATGTCTTATTTAGAATTCTTCAAAAATTTTAGAGTATTTTGGATATTTTTCAAGTTTTTTAATATTATTCGCTTTCATCTTTCATGATTTTTGAACTTCAAAAATATTAGGTTTTTTTAGCGATTTTCGACTCATTCATTATAAAATGAATTATTCCAATACTTGACAACTCTTTTTTATTAACCATATTTTTTGAACTTAAATAACAAAAATAAAAATTCTAACGCCCACATATCACGCCCACCACAACGCTTTCCGGGAGAATATCTGAACATCTCGACTGCGCACAACACTGCAGTTTTTGCAATGTATGTTGAGCGGCATGCCGACAGAGCGAATCAAACGTGTTAGCAAGGATTGACTTTGTGATACATAAAGCTATCTGCTATGATAATTTATATTCTTTGAAATAACAAGTAAACGTGAGACTTGCAATGACCTCCGCTCTACCTTGGTGAGATGTGGTGAGTTTTTGCTGGACCGCCTCCCTCCTTTTTTGGCTCACTTAATTTATGAACGTCATCTAATACCAGCCAAATGTGGAAAAAAAATATTCGTATCTATCTGATTTTAAGGCTTGAAAAAAAAAACGGCGGGTTGCACTCCGGGAGTGCCGACAGAAGTGAAAACAAATCGTTTAATGGCAAGTTAGTGTGCTAGTTGGTATGGTAGCGTTTTCTTTTTATATGGCAATGCAATGGAAGACAAAAACGGAATATGTATTCAAATTTTACTCTCGCTCTCTTTCTCAATTTGTCAACGCAACAACGCGGAATTTGAAAGAAACAAACATGTAAGCATAACAATCGTTGAATGAGAATGGAATGTGTCAGTTAGTGTGTCTGCTTTGCTTTTTGTCTTTCACTTGGAATATTTATTTAAAAGAAACAATAGAATATTCAAATTTTACTATCGCATTTATGACGGGGAATCCCGATGACGGTCGGTGTCGCGAGTTTATATTTTTTTCCTCAGCCGCACAACGTGCCCTAAGAAGTTTTCACTTCAAAAATTGCTGGAAGAAGTACATTCGGCTCAGTAGCCTCAACTGTGAATAATTAAATTTGAGCTAAGTATTCCTAATGTTTGAGAACAAAAATTTATTCTGATTGCAGTAAGAAACAGCATTGCGAATTATGTAAGTATAAGAAAAAATCAGGTAAAGAAAGTACCTGGACCTGTGACTAAATAGCTTAAACATAATTTTTCTAAAACTTAAATTAAAAATCTTCTTCTTCCTACAGACACTATGACAGCACATTTATCAAATCGGCTTATTCGTTGCCGAGTTATGGCTGTTAGAATATTAAAACTGCTTAAAACGCCATCTTGTGACAGTTTATCAAAACACAAATTACTTAAAAAAAAAACGGCTTGTTCTTAAAAAAACTATTATACCTCATTTGTCTAAATCGGTTTAGTAATAGCCGAGATATAACGTTTTAAAGTTTTTCAAAAAACCAAATTTGCTTGCTGCTGGTTCATGGTGGCCTGGTATTTCAGATTTTTCTCTGCTTTGGGCTGCTGGCTCTGCTTTCGGGTGCGCTTGCTGACTGAGCAACAGCTAACCGGAAGTCAACATATGTATGCTAAAAATTTAAAAATTTTTCCAAAAAATTGCATACTTTTATGGGCAAATTTTTTCAAAAAATGTTGCCTACTTTTAGGCGATTTCGATAATTAACCCCTAAAAGTATGCAACACTTTCCGACAAATTTCAAAAATAGCGCCTAAAAGTAGGCAACATTACCTAAATTTTTTAAAATCCTTGCCTACTTTTAGGCGCTATTTTGGAATTTGTCAGAAAGTGTTGCATACTTTTAGGAGCAAATTATTAATAGCGCCTAAAAGTAGGCAACGTTTTTTAAATTTTTTGAAATCGAGTTCGTTTTCCAAGTCTTCAAAATTCTAAAATCGAGTTCGTTTCCTAAGTCTTCAAAATTCCAAAATCAAGTTCGTTTCCCAAGTCCTCCAAATTTGAAATCGAGTTCGTTTCCCAAGCCTTCAAATTTCTGAAATCGAGTTCGTTTCCCAAGTCTTCAAAATTGGCTTCGACAGAACAACTCTTTTTCTACAAAATCATTTTTAAATTTTATTGATATCATTTTTATTTCTCTGAAATATCGTAAATTAAATTTTGTTACAAATTTGTCTCACTTAAACTTATAAAGATTTGTATGGAGAAATGCACAATAAATTTCAATTGACGATATTTCGGAGAAAAATAAAGATATCGATATAACTCAAAATGTGCCTAAAAAGTAGTGCTTCACCGAGAACCAATAAATATCGTTCTCGTTATCGTTATCGTTATCGGGACCGAGAACGAGAACGATAACGAGACGATAATAAAAAAATTATTTCTCGTATGACCGAGGGCGATAAACACTTGTTTATCGTACGATAAGCATTTCGAACATTGAGCGCGTATATTTTGCACTATTTGTTTTTCCAAAAACACTTGCACATACATATGTATGTACATTAGGGTGATTCAAATTTTTTTTTTTTGGTTTTTTTTAAGGTGCTGTTGCTTAAAAAGTAAGTTTATGATATGAAGAAAAAGTTCACGAGATTTCAGCTCTGTAACTCAATTTTATAAGGTGGCGCCGGAGCCTGTTAGTTTTACATGTAAATTGTATGGAAAAATTATTTTTTACAAAAAAGGTATCTAAATGAATAGGTGATTAGTATTTTTGAGTTGAAAAGGGTCGTTTTTCGACGTCATTTCTTACGCTGAATCCGAATCTGGCCTCAGAATTTACCCATCATGTCGGAATCCTGAAATATTTGAGGCTAAGTACCTAAAACATGATGTTTTTTGTCTACTTTCGAGGCCATGTATGGGATTCAAAGAAAGTTGATCAGATTATTTTTAATAAAAGCATCATTTAGTACCATCCTTGCCCTTTAAAATGAGCTTTCAAGTGGTGATCTGTGATCCTTCCTTGCAAAGTTGCAGCCATTTCAAGGTGACATGAATTTGAAACCCGTTGGTTAATATTGTTGGGTTGCAACCCTTTGTAGGGGATCCAATTCATAGCACTTTAAAATGGCTATATCTTTGCAAGGAAACACCACAGATCACCACTTGAAAGCTCATTTTAAAGAGCAAGGATGGTACTAAATGATGATTTTGTTAAAAATAAGCTGATCAACTTCCTTTGAATCCAATACATGGCTTCGAAAGTAGACAAAAAACATCATGTTTCAGGTAATTAACCTCAAATATTTCAGGATTCCAACATGATGGGTCAATTCTGAGGCCAGATTCGGATTCAGCGTAAGAAATTACGTCGAAAAACGATCCTTTTCAACTCAAAAATACTAATCACCTATTCATTTAGATACCTTTTTTGTAAAAAATAATTTTTCCATACAATTTACATGTAAAACTAACAGGCTCCGGCGCCACCTTATAAAATTGAGTTGCAGAGCTGAATTTTCGTGAGCTTTTTCTTCATATCATAAACTTACTTATTAAGCAACAGCACCTTAAAAAAAAACAAAAATAAAAAATTTGAATCACCCTAATGTACATACACGCATACACCGACGAAAGTATTTTTTTTTTTTAATAAAAACAAACAAAAAAAAACACAAAAATATGAAAACCAAATCAAAACAATATGTGGTGATTTACATCACATTATATGGCAGCAGCAACTCCTTCGTCTCCCATCAAAATAAGCATGTTGAATTTTTGATTTGCTTATTCTTGACAGCGATGGAGCCTTTTTCACGGTTGCATTTAATTTCAGTTTGACAAGATAATTATAAAACAAGTAAACGAGAATAACCGAGAAATATCGGCGATAACGAGACGAGAACGAGACGATAACGATACAGATCAAAAATGTCTCGTACGAGAACGAGACGATAAGCTTGGCGCTACTACGAGGACGATACGATAATTTTTGAATTATCGTATCGTTCTCGTATCGGTGAAGCACTACTAAAAAGAGAAAGAGTAGTTTTTCTGGGCCTCATTAATGGTTTTGTTTGAAATTACTACCTTTCGATGTAACTTTGCCTCAAATATGTCAAAAAACCATGATGACTACTAGAGCCCAAGGAAAAAATTCGTGTTGACCAGTGTTATTAATACGCCTTTGATAGCATTCAACATCTATCCACATTTTCAATGTAAATCCATACTTTTTACTTGCATAATATTTTCGATACTTTTAAGCACTGTACTATTTACTAAACACTTTTAAATTTTATAATAACTTATCGAAATATCAATAAGTTCACAAATCACGTCGCGAGTACTTGCACTCACCAATTTGTCGTATTTTTACACATGGGAAACCTCCTACGTCAACTTGTTTAGCCTATTGATCGTTCAAGGATTTTTATCGCTAAAATTCTTTTCTGGGCTATTTTTCCATTAAATTAAGGCGAAATAATAATTTGCAGTGAGTTTTATTTTTATTTTGCTGAAAAATGTTCGGCTACTTCATAAAAAACAGCTTACTTTTTGAGTTTTTTAAAAAATTACTATAGAAAATAAAAGCCCTTTTTTATTACAAAATTAAATTGTCAATGGCTTTTTTTTGTATTTTTGAAAATAAATTCCATACCAGTGCAACTTACCTCTACCAAATAACAATGAAATAATAATAAACCGAAACCATAACTTTTCGCCTGCCAATCCATATACTGCAATGATGCTTTAATTACTGTTGCCTTTGAATGATTAACGCATAAAATTTCTAACATTTCTATGGAAAATTTCAATTCAATTCGCATTCAAAATTAAATGAAGCATTTTATGGAAGCCAACATTCCAAAGTTGAAACTTTTCAAATTGTTGCAAGAATTGAAATGTGCAAGGAAGGACGAAAACGTCAAAGCAAAGGACATCTTATGCTGCAAGTATAAGAATAACGAAAGGAAGCAGGAGGTGGTGGAACTAAGAAGGAAATGTGTAAGTGTACAATAAGTAAGAAATTTCGTAATTGTGTGCATTTGAATGAAAAGGAATTTAGCTTAGAATAAAATGTTTAGAATTACAAAGGGACATCATGAAGTTGCAAAGTTACAAAAAGAATGAAGTGTGTGACCTTATAAAGGAGCAGCGGTACGATGAGATAGATGAAGGGCCACAAAGGGAAAGAGAAACAAAAAAAAAAACATGAGTTTGAAAGTTGAAAAATGAATCGTATGGTATGAGAACTATTTTCTAATTTAGATACTAATTGCTGTGGACAGCTAAGAAAGTTAATGCTAATAAAAAAGAAAGGCAAGTTTGTAGTCAATTCATATGATAATGAAATAAACAACAAACATAACATAAGGACATATCAAAAAGCTATCGTACACAAAGAGAAAATAAAAACACTTGAGGTAATAAAATCCAATTAAAGTTGCTTTATTAAAATGCTGTCTATGAAGCATTACAAAATTACTTTAACGCTTAAGTCCTGCCTGATGATGTTGTCATTTAAAATTGCATAGCAAGCACATTCATTATAACAAATACTTACACACACACACAAGCAGCCAAACAAACACACACACATGTGCATATGCTTATTTAACAGAATATGCAAAATAATGAAAATGTCACACGCATTAATGAGACTCAAGGTGCAACATCAGCAGCAGCAGCAACAATGCAAACATTGTTATTATCAGCAACAACAACAATATCATAGAATATTTAACCGTTGTTGACAGCAAGGCCAAAAATTTGCACTGCCATCCCAGTGTTGCCAAATATTTTGTTATATTCTTGAAAAGTATGCTAGTATGTGTAAGGGAAAAAAAATGCAGCTCATACTGTGATGAGCTGTTGTTGGTCACATTGTTATTGCTGGAATAACGCGTAGATAAAAAGCTTTCATAAATGCATCATGCTGCTGTGCATGTGCAGCATGTTGCATGCATGTCATTTGCAACACGAGCACGATAGTTAAGGTGTTGAAATTATTTCGGTCTCTTTTGCTCTTTCGCAATTTTATTTGGTTTCTTCATTTTGATATTGGTACGCTATGTTGTTGTTATCGCCTGTCAAGCCGCTTTAAAATGTGCAACAGTAGCAACATGAGCAACAACAAGAGCTATGTGGTTAACAATATGAAATAATGGTTAAACTGCAGAATATGCATACACTGAAAAAATCAATACGTTAAAAAAATAAATAATATCAAGATACATTATGTACACTCTGGACAACAACAGTAATGCCAATGACAGCAATGAAAACATGAACAACAATCACTACATTGCTGACTGAAATTATAAGGACTGTCCTAGAAAAATTTTTCGGCTTTATTTTCAGTTAAAAAAAACTACCCAATAAACTCTTTGTTTTTTTTTTTTTTTATTAATAATGGCTAGTGTTAAGAATATAACTAACTAAAATTGCGAACGATAAGAAAAACATTCAAACTACAACTTTGAGTCATAACAACAGCGCTATTATTGGTTCAAATAAAATAAAATTAGGTTTTATTAATTCAAATTATATGTATTTTATTATTTCGGCTTTAAATTTATAATTTAATCAGTATTTCGTTGCTCCGCCCTTATTTTTTAAAACTGCCTTAATTCTATCTGTCATGCTTCGAATACAATTTTCTATCATTTTTTTATACCTTCATCATTTTCCCAGATATCTTTAAAGTTTTCTTTAGTGCGACAACCGTAGTGTTCCTACGTTGATAGACCTTCATTTTCAAATACGCCCATCAGTTTTTAATTAGCTTAAGGTCAGTATAATTAGCGGCCCAGGATAGCACATCCAAATTTAAAGAATTTAAGCAATTCATGCTAGCATCTTGTATGTATGTGTATTGACGAGGAGGATATTTCAAATTGTCAATGTTTGGCCGTAAGACGGTTTGAAGTACCTCCATGTACTGGTTAGAGCGTTTAGTTTCTTCAACAAAATGTATGGGACCAAGTCCTTCGTCAGAGATGCAGCTCCAAATCATTATTGCAGGTGGGTGATTGACCCTGGGAACTATGAAATCATTGGAATACCTTTCCCCCGTCCTCCTCCGCACATTTTTTGCAATTTCCGTATCGGCTTCTAGACGGGACTCGTCACTGAATATTACCTTTCAAAAATATTAAAATCCAAACATTTTAAAAATTTCTTTTAACCAAACTAAATGCACAAGAAAAATCATCGCTTGGAAACTTTCTTTTTTCCAGAAGTTAGGACCGAGATCTTTATGTAACTGCGCTCATAAAAATCGGCGTCGGCGCATAGTTTCAGTCATTTTTGGTTTTTTTTGATTCCCTCCTGCAATTTCATAAAAACGTTTTCTTAGAGTATGATGGGATATATTCACACCAGCGCTTTTAAAATCATTCGAATTACTCTGAGACGTTGCGGTTCGGTTCTCCAAAGCTTTTCGCACAATTAACCTGTCTTGTCCTATCGTGGTTTTCTACTTTCCTCTGCAATTTGCTCGGCTGTCAGAAAAATTTATCATCGTGGTAAGTGATTTTTTATATATTTTTGCAATTTACAAGACTGACGTCATGGAGATTCCTAAATTTTTTGAATAGCTTGAACGCCCATCTTTTAAAAGAGCATACTTTTCTCCGCTGTTAGATCACTTTTTGCACCCATTTCTAAATTAAAGACATCAATTGGAAAGACAGAAGATTTTAAATTCCAGTAACCATATTAATACATTTTTTTACTTGCATTTATTTTGTAATCCTCTTTTTTAGAGCACATCTTTCAGCCATAGTTTTTCTTGAAGCTAAGGCTGTCTTGAATTAATATTCAAGGTTGTTCAATTTAAATTCAGATAGTTATTTTTTTTATTTAACTTTATATGTACTTAACATTTCATGTTTTTTTTTTAACTTAAATGCAATTTTAACTATGTCTCCCTTTGAATTTTAATGGTTTCTCCTTGAATATTAATTCAAAATAGTCTTAACTTCAAGAAAAATCATGTTTGAAAAGTCTGCTCCAAAAATAAAAAATAACAAAAAAAAAATCGAAATCGTCATCTTAGCTCGACCATGGTTTCGATTTTTTTTATTATATTTGTGCTACATGAGTATAAATTTGAGTATATTTTAGTTCGAAAAATGATTTCAAAATTTCGGCGGGGTCGTTCACGACCCCATTGTACCTCTAAGGGTTAAGTGTTTTTGAAATATGAAAGGTTTGGTCGATATTTCGTTTTTGGCGATAATTTATTGCTTATCGAACGTATCAATGTTTTATTTTACATATATACAATACAATTTACTTTATCGCCGAGAACGAGAAATCGGTCGGACCTTTTTCTTTCTCGTCATCGGTCATACGAGAAATAATTTTTTAATATCGTCTCGTTTTCTTTTGAGCGAATGAAATCCAGTTTGATGAAGTACTCTGGCAGATTCTAGGGTAAAGAGAAAAAAATCTTGTGAGTTACGTCATAAAATTTAGCTTTTTATAGTTTTTGTACTCAAAATTATACAATATTGCTTTAAAAATTCTAATGCCCAACTTGTACAGACAATTCAGTTTTTTTTTTTTTTTAATGAACCATATAATTATTTGATTAGAGAATGCGATCTTTTGGGGCTTTTATTTAATTTAATTTTTTTAAGTGTATATATAAAATATTATCTACTCACATATACACACAAACATGTATGTAACCAGAGAACAACAGCAACACTGTTGATTGCTGTCACCGTCCTGCTACTGCTGCTGCCGCAAGGACAAAGCGTATGAGATTAAAATATGTGGGATAAAAGGTTTGCAAAATTAATGACATTCAAAGTGTGATTTCATGTTGTTGACAACATTGGATTTTGTCAATTCAATTTTCAACGTCGACCTCAACAACTACAAAAAAGAAACATGAGAAGATGTTTTTTGTGACATGAGAAAAAATATGAAAAATTAATTTATAACGTTATGAGCAATAAAAGTATCAAGCAGTAAGGTTTTTTTTTTTTGCAATAACCATTGTTAAAGACTTTTTTATTAAGAGAATATACCGACTTTATCCTTATGCTACTTTTAAAATGAACTTCAATTATATGATTTTCCTTTACATAAGTTATTTACTCATATTTAGCTTATCTTAAAGACACAAGGCATTGTCTTGACTGAGGAAAACTAAACATAGGAACTTTTTTATCCTCGCCGTTTTAGAACCATTACTGGGGTTATTGATGAACATTTTATTTTACATCACTAAGTTACTAGGAAGTGGAATCTAAATCTTTCTCATTCAGATAAATTTCAGGGCAATGACGATGATGTAAAATGAAACTTCAGCATATAAAATATAATTCAGCTGGTAAATTGTCTTGTGTGGTTCTTTTCTTGAAATACTGCAGATTTCCAAAGCCTGTAACATTAGCAATTTTTAGAAATGCCTTTGAAATATATTTTTAATTGGCAATACAGATTAATTGTGTTTATTCATCCAAATCATAGTTTATTTGCTCAACTTAGCATTATTTTGATAGTTATTTTTGTGCGAAATCCATATCTTATTTCACTAAGCAACGTTAATACCCAACAAATCAGTTTTCCTCTATCTACTAACTCTTATAATCATTGCTGCTGCATGCCCTCACTTCCAACTGCAACTGCAAATTTAACGCGTGTGTGTCTTGCTGATGATAAGAATTTCACTGACTGCACTATGCCTCCTGCTGCTGTGGCTTTGAGTAACACCAAATTGCAAGCAGGCGAGCAATTCCTTTTAATGCAGTCAAGCATAACGTAAAGAGTGTCGCTGTTTATGTTGATGTTGATGTGATTGTTGTTGTTGCTGTCGTATGTTTACGACATTCGTCGTTTCGACACCCTTTTTGACAATGGCCACGAGGACTCTTTACCGTTGTGCATTTTGACTTAAATGACTTTTGCAAATGCGGTACAACGCATTTTGTTGCTGTTGCTGCTGCTGCTGCTGTCAGTCAGTGATGTGCATTGGAATCAAATTGCAGGCAGGCATAAAGTTGCATGCAACCAAATCGGTTGAGCAAGCATTGCATGTGTGCATAAATAAACTGTCCAAGTGTTAAGGAGTCATCGTATGTAGAGTGTGAGTGATTGTCAGCGTGTGTGCGTGTGTATTGTTGCATATGTTTGCTTAGCAAACTTGGTCAAATACTGGGATGTTACTGCCGCTGCTCTTTGTAGGTATTGTTGATTTTGTCTTGCATCGCTAAAAAGCAGACATCGCCATTGTATTTTTTTTTTGTTGCTGCATTTTCACAATGCTCTTTTCGCTTTGCAATGTCTTTAGAGAATAGCTGGCGTTGCTGTCGCTGACACTATCACTTTATTTGGTATACAGTAATTGATGACTAAGGTGGCACATAACTGAAATAGTACATGTATGCTCTAAGATAATGAAATTAAAAAACAAAAGTTTCCAATATGTAGGTTAAGAAACAATCGCCAAAAGAATTACGTTAAAAAATGAAACAAATAGTTGTGCCTAATTAAAAACACAAAATGTATCACATCTAGAAAACAAATTTATCTGATAAAAATAATACCAAATCTTAAGCACTATTTCTTAAACAGAGACATTTTAATTTGTAGAAATATTCGTTTTAAAAAATAAACAAAAAGGGTACCTTATGCTTACCAGAAATATTATATTCCGATCAATTTTTCAATTTTTCAATTTTTCAATTTAATTTGTAGAACTCATTAATTTCTTAACTGGGGCACCCCTAAACTCATGTGGGTCCAAACACAAAAAATAATTCGTAAAACCTGGTACATAACTGTATACATTTGTCACTCCACTCTGACATAGGATGCTTTAGAACAGTGGTGGGCACGGAAATCTAACAGAAAGGCTAAACAACAACTTCAAGCAACAACAAACAAAACCTTAAAGTTTTTATGCTGTCATTTACAAATTCGCCAACAGCAGAAAAAAAAACCCAAAATCGCACTACAAACAAAACAATTGTTATATTCGTCAAGATACAATGCGGCGCCATCGCTTATGCCTTTGTGTTTTGTTTTTGTTTACATTTGAATTCAAGTCAACGCTGTGCCTACAAATTTTTTTTCGCTTGCTTGTGCGTCGAACAATGGTGCGGGCAATGAGGGCGGATAGGGGCACTACGTGCCCACCACTGCTTTAGAATATGCAGGACATTTTTATATATCAAAATAAAAGTACGTTAAATTCTTTAAAAACGCTACATATCGCATATTTAACAGTGGCAGCATAAAGCATCGATGGGCAAAATTGAAAAAATGAGCCAATTTTAGCTTCTTAAAACAAATAAATTGTTTTTCTTAAGGAATATAACCAAAACAACAACAAACACATGTACCTACCGCTGCTACGCACATTTTTATAGTTGTGATTTTTTTACTAGCACTACTCACGGGACTTGCATTATTGTTATTGCTGCATCATTCAGAAAAAATCGGAGCTAACAAGAAATGGGAAACAACAATGCGCACAGCTGTTCGAGTTTTGTTTGACTAGTGTACTTTTATTTCTACACTCATATTGTTCTTGCTTGATATTTAGAATAGGCTTTTGGTTTAGAATTCAGATTTTATTTGTTGCTGTCAAAATCTAACTTATGGTGGCGTATTTTGTGTTGTTGAAATTTTTTTTCCATTGCTTTTTTTTTCCGTTGGCTCTTGCTTCCAAAATGTTGCCCATCTATGGCATAGACAACAATAGTAACAACAAGAACATACACCGAATCAACGCTCAAAATTGAGTATCCTCTTCGACAGCGCTTTTGTGACATTCGGCCGAAAAGCTCTAAAAATCAAAAACAAAAAAGTTAAAAATCAGTTAAGTCAGCCAGAGAAAAAGATGAGAAATTCATGCAATTTGCATGCAGACATTGACAAACAAAACAGTAGCAGCTACAACAAAAACAACAACAACAACAACACACATGATGACAACATGCTTGTTGGTTTGACTTGGTCAAAATGCATGTGCAGCTTTCATAAAATCCTTTTTGCAAAATTTTGTGCCAAATGCAATTTCCTTTGAATAAGAAGCCCTCTGTTCGTATTTTTGCCAGTGGCAGCGTCAGGCATAAATAAAGCATTTCCGCTGTATACCAAACTGTAAAACGTAAGACAAACGTTATGAAGTATGTGTGCGTGTGCGTGTGTGTGTCTGGACGTGCAGTATGTACAACTTTTACACTTTCATTTAAATGCTGCATCCGGTTTTGTTATCATCAACTCAATTCTCGAGTTAACTCAACTCAACTTCAAATTACATCAAAAGTCCTGCTGGCTGTGAATTTCCTGATTGGTATCCTTGATGATGATCATACGAGGCATAGTTACTCGTTTATTGTATTGTGCTTTTCTACTGTGCTACTGTACTACGGTTGTTAGTGTATTTGTTTAGCTAGTGAAAGCACTTAGTTGGTGACACAAGCCTGGCCCATAATTTATTGAATTCTTCTGATTCTTGGAATGAAACCTTTTGTATTTAGCATTTTGGCATAAAGACTATAAAGGTGAAAAAATTACCATAAAATATATCAAAAGTCTTTGGTTAATGGCATAGGTCTAGGCAAAAAATAAGCAACCTCCCAAAAATCTCAACAACGTCGTAAGCCGTAATTTCATAAAAAATCTTCCACAAGAACATTTCCACTTTAACATTCACTGAAGAGGAGCCAAAAATCGGAGCCAAATGTCGTAAAACGAGCATTTGAAACTCTTAAAAACTTGAATGACAAACTGGAGAGTTAATTGATGATTACTAAAATATCTATAATCACATTTTTCCCAAATATTTTTAGTTAACTTTATATATTAATATTTTTTACTAATCAATAAAAAATAGAAGGTGCCTTTCTTTTTAATCAGCATTTCAGTTAAATAAATTAAAATTGAGTTTAAACACTTTCATTTTTAGAGTCTTAAGCTCGGTTGTACTTTTTTCATATTACGCGATAGTTAGTCTTCAAGTATTATACGGCCACTATCAGAAATATTTACAAAATTAATATTAAGGAGTTCGTTAAACGTGAAACACTATTCGGTGGATATCAAGCCTTTGCTTAGTCATAATTGACACATTTTTTTTTTTTTTTGAAGTGAAAACTTCTTATGGCACGTTGTGCGGCTGAGGAAAAAAGTATAAACTCGCGACACCGACCGTCATCGGGAATCCCCGTCATGAATGCGATAGTAAAATTTGAATGTTCTATTGTTTCTTTTAAATAAATATTCCAAGTGGAAGACAAAAAGCAAAGCAGACACAATAACTGACACATTTCATTCTCATTCAACGATTGTTATGCTTACATGTTTGTTTCTTTCAAATTCCGCGTTGTTGCGTTGACAAATTGAGAATGAGAGCGAGAGTAAAATTTGGATACATATTCCGTTTTTGTCTTCCATTGCATTGCCATATAAAAAGAAAACGCACTCATACCAACTAACACACTAACTTGTCATTAAACGATTTGTTTTCACTTCTGTCGGCACTCCCGGAGTGCAACCCACCGTTTTTTTTTTTTTTTCTTTAAATTCAAAATCGATTTATTATGAAAAGTTTCCTTTAGATGCATAATGAGATTATCTGTAAATTGAGCTTTATTGGAGTATATCTTAAGATTTAAATATTTTTACAACAAATTTTATCGTTGAACAAATTTTTTTTTTTTGCTATTTATAAATTTACTGAATACATTCGAATGGATCAAGGACTGTTCAGATTCCGTTTTGGATTTTTTTATTGCAGGATCATACTAAAAAAGGGAACTATATAAGTTCCAGTTTAATAAAAAATTTCATAGCAAATTCCAACCATAAGACTAAGACGAGCTGTCGACATTTGATTTCCATCTTCAATACCACTTCCCAACCAAGTCGCCTGAATAACTTTCCTTTGTTGCAAATGCAGACCATTTTTTCTCATCTATTCAAAACTCTGAGATATTCTTGCTTTGATTGTTTGTGAGTTAAGATACCAGTAGCATTTCCTTATCAATATATGTTTTTTGTTTTCAAAAGTATTCTTCTATCCCAAGATAATTTTAATTTTATTAAAGAATATGGGGTGAAATATGCATATCGTTCCAATTTGTATATCGTTCCATTTGTATTCAATTAATGCCCAAAAGACTTTACGCCTGGTAGGACTATTCATTCTTCTAAGGATCCCACAAATATCTCTCATGTTGCAAACTTTTTTTCACAAACTTTTCAAAATCCTTCGGTTTTGGACACTTTTTAGATATAAAAAAAAAAACCGATTGCTTAAAATAACGAAATCATTTTGCTGTACATGCAACTAACTTCAAAGGGCAAAGGTTTTTATAAAAAAAATAAAACTTTAACTTCATTTCACTCCGTCTTCTTAGTCAGTCATTATAACACTGAGTAGAATAAGGCTCTTGCTAATCATATGTTAATGATACAGCAAATAGAGCCAAAAATGCATCATCTAGCCATTTGGTATTACAACAACATTGCAAAAATATTTAATATAAAATTCATAGTTTTTGAGACATGAGAATTTTTGTGTAACATGGCTGCAAAATATGAAAAGTGTTGAAAAATTTAATAAAATGTTGAAAAATATCGAAAAATGTAAAAAATGTCGAACAATAAAGTTCAAATATATTGAGAAAATTTTGAAAAAGTCGAAAAATATTAAAGAAGTTGAAAAATGTCATAAGATGTGGTGAAATAGAAATAAAAGTTGAAATGTTTAAAATATATATAAAGTGTAAAACAAATTTGCAAATATTGAATAGAACTAAACTGTTACAACTGTTTTAAAGTGTTAAACAAATAGAAAAATATTGGAAAAAACTGTGGAAGAATTCGAAAATGTTGCAAATGTTGAAAAGAGTTGTTAACTAGGGCAGATTGAGTGATGGAGATCAATTTTGCAGCAAAACCAATAAAATTTTGCTCAGTACTATCCTTAAATTCCCCAAAAAATGTTGGTCAGGTAGTGCGCCATCCGAAACCCGAATAATTCTTTACAAACATACGTGATAGTTTTCGACAAAACATTTGTCCAAACGTGAAGATATGAAGAAAGCTTTCATATTGAGGCGCTGATGATGATGTTAACAATTCGGAATATTACTGATGTATTTATATTTATAGTATTCTTCATTAAATTAAACTTATAAGCAAAATATTTTGGAGAAGACTGTTGTTGTTCTGTTTTATTTTTGAATTATTTTTCTTTCTTTTTCAATATTTTAAATTTATAGCAGTTGAGCATAAAGTATTGCTCCACTTGCATACCTTTCTTGGAATCATATGACATAAACACATACGTTTATACTTAATTTTAACTCAGCTTCCTTCCTGCAACTCTGCCATGCGTTCTCTAGCGCTTCGACTTGCATAAGTGGGGGATACGTTTGTTCTTTGTAGAGATTCCTTTAATTAAGTGCCAAAAGCATTGCTCTCACGTTTACGTGTCCTTATGAATGTTTGAGTGCTGGATACGAATGTGTGTTGTATGTGCGCCTCATGCCTGAAGTAAGGAAATTACGAGTCGAGATTAATGGATGTTTACTTTTGCTTTGCTACATACTTGTACGTATGTATACCCCTTTTAAACACTCATGTACATACACGTAGACAAATACACACGCATACATGTACTTGTAGACCATTGTTATTAAGGCACCTCTGTACGTAGGAACAATTTGTGTCGTTTTTGCATTTGATGTTGACGTTTATGTTGTTGCAACGTTTCCCTTGCATTATGTGTGCTGTTGCTGTTGCTGTTTCTTGTATTTTGTTCCTTGTGCTGTTGCATTTCTTTGTCCTCATGAGCGGCAGCGTGTGTAGATGTAATTTCGAAATTTGAATTTCACGAATAAAAGCCATGACAACCGGTACCTCACTGCTGTGCAGCTTGCGTAACTTGCTCGTGTCACGTAGCATTTATTTCAAATACATAAAAGTTTTATTTTTAACCAAAATGGAAATCGATTTTTGCGGGCTTCTTATTTTCAATTAAATTGGCTTTTGTAAAAGAGAGTTGATGTTTTGATATCATGCCAAGTGTATTTCTTTAATTTTAATTTGAAAAAAATTTATGAAACGAAATTGACGGTCTGGAAGATATTAAAAAAGAAAAAGTTTGGAGAACGAGAAATTGTTCAACATTTAATTGAAAACATTATTAAAAACTAAAACTTTTAAAAACGCAAAAGCATTATATATTTTATAAGCAAAACAAAAAAATTTTGAATCATTTTCAATGCTCTTTTAATCGGTTCTTCAGGATATAAGTTAGTTGCTTATTTTTTTCTTTTGCTTTTTTATTTTCCTGTTACATATTTAAAGTACTTAACTTAAAAGAAGAATATCGTCTACACAATAATTGTACGGAAGTGATCCAGAGTTTAAACCATTCTTTTGCGAAGTTTCTAGTCAATGTGGTGGGGGGTGACATACCCCATCTGTGTTTGCCTGAGTGCTTCTCCTCCAATCAATTACATGCTACTAAGCATGTTTGCTGTGCCAGTTGAGGAATGCTTCTGAGAGCGCGATGGTAGATATTCTTGTGAGGCAAAAGTTGTCTTTATTTTTAATCACGTGGGGTTTATCACATCCCACTTCATTGACGACGGTTAAACGAACACAGTTGGTCAAAATTGAAGTTCAACGCTATTATCTTAGATAAGTAAGAGAACAAATATACAATTGAAAGGCAAATATATCAACGTTTTGAGAGTCAGTATTATTACCCGATATTTTGAATAACTTTTCACTTGATATAAGTTCCAAGCAGGGGTCCGCCGAAATTTTAATGTGCTCGTATCTTGCGTTCTGAAACCTACTGGTTTTCACTGTCAGCAACATGTGCCTGAATATTGATTTAATTTAATATTTAATTTAGTTTAATTAATAAATTTTCAAGACATGCGCGCCTGGGGGTGTATTTAGGATTGTCAGATTCCTCATTTGTGATGGAATACAGTTGAATAACACACATGTTTTGCAAGAAATTCATTATTAAAATAAAGTTTTCAAAATAAAAAACTTTAAACATAAATGCTCTAAGATAATTCTTGAAAATCCAATATTTTATATTTATAAAATTGCTTCTAAGAAATATTTACATAAACGAATAGAAAACATAGTTGATCCTTTAAAACTTAACTACGCATAAATCCTAGCAACGTTGTACTTTTTGGCTACTACGTAAAACTTCACTGCTATACATACGTCGTTGTTGCACAGTGGTTGAAATGGGGTTACTTAAGTAATAACTTCAAAACTGTCACTACAGTTCTCTTGCGTACTGCAAGACAATAAAATTGAGCTGTCGATTTATTTAAAAAAATGTTAATGTTGATATTAAAAAAGATTAAAGTCTGAACCATACCACACTTACTTCACATACAAGCTATATAGTTGAAAAAATTTGAATTGCACAACTGTATTTTATCTAAAACGATCATGCCCACCGCCAACAAAAATATAATTTTGTACCAAATTTAGAACTTAAAAAAGTCATTGTGTCTGAATTTTTTGCTTTTAATTGAGGATTTCGACTTGGCCAATATGTTTTTTTAACAGGACGGAACCACTCGCCAGGCAACAAAAACAATTTTTGCTTTATTGCATGAAATTATCCCAGTACTCGTAAATTCGGGATTTTGTAGTATCAATTGACCTCTAAGATCGTGCGATTTTACGCAGTTGAACTTAATCTTGTGAGGCAGCGTAAAAAATTTCATTTAAGCTGGTAATCTTTTTACTCTAGTGTAATTAAATACTAACATTCATCAATATATGGCTGAGTAACAGCCGAAATTGTGCAAAAAATCTATCGAAATGCAGCAAATATTTAATTGGTGTTGTAGTTTATACATTGTAGCAGGAACCTAGCAAAACAATGACTTAAAATTTATATCCAGCTCTTAATTTTAACTCCAGTAAACTAACTTTCGTCATTTTGACGAACATCAGTCGAATATTTACCTCTCTCTCTCTAATTATCGCCTAACTACGTGTACACTCCCACCAACTCAGTCGTTGCCCAGAACTTGATCGTTTTATGATACTTGTTCGTCATTTTGATGAATGGTTAGCTTTTGTGTTAGTTTTTGTTATACGTTAAAAACGTGTTTATATATCAAAAGGTTTTTTTTAATTTATTTTTAAAGATAATGATCTAAACCTAAAGAGCTTTTAAAAATTAGATTAAAAAAGTGTTGCATAGGCCAAAAATGAGAATTTGTTCTAAGTTATAGCATAAATGTAAGCCTCTCTGAATATGAACTAATAAAAAGTTCATTTTATTTTCAAAAATTTTAAATAATCTTTGTCTATATTAATCTATTCAAATATAAGTACTCCATATCTTAAGCAACAAAAATGTATATGTTCGTCAAAATTACGAATGGTGCAAACTGCATTATCACCAAATGTGGCTACAATTTTGATATCTCTTAGCATTTGAATAACTCACAAATAAAATATAAACTAATGAGGTTAAAAAACCATAAGTTTGTGATTTCAGCCACTGTGCGGCGTTGTCGTAATTCATTATATTCTCCTAAATTCTTAATAATTTTTGGCTTTTTCTTTAACCCACACCAGGATCATAAAACAACTTTTTGCACACGCACAAATCCATTTGAAGCTCATAAACCACACAAGAAAAACTGTGGTACCGGGTAGCATCAGAATAGAAAGTTGAGTTAAGTTACCCAGAGTTTGGGTGTATTAAACGGCAGTAACAAGCAATTACTAAAGACAATAGAAGTAAAGCGGCAAAAGTGGACAAGGGGGGGAGGGGAAATAGTAACAAAGCATGCTTAAGTTAGCATGGCAAAAATAGAAAATATTTGTAAGCTTAAAAACTGAATTGCTGCTGCTAGTGTTTGTTTGCCGAGTTTTGCTTTTAGCTAGGAAAACTTTTTAATCTCATAAGCTTTTTGTTGGCTTAATTTTTTACTTTTTAGTTTTCTTTACGTTTTCACTCCGAACAACTACTAAGACTGTAGGGTAGTGAATTTCAAATTGGGAAATGTATTGAACGTAAAAAAAAATTTTTAAGATAATGCTAGCGGTCAATATGGTCAGAAGCACATAAGCAGCACTTTGGCAGCATAATTGCTGTGGTTTGCTACAAAATATTGAAAGAAAGTTGAGAAAGGATTTACATTTTTTCTTAAAATATTTTTTAAGATATGTAAATGCTAAAATGGCTATACTTAAAGTTTCACGCTTATCTAATTTCGTGGCAATATCTATTAAAGTTACTTAATTACATAAGCGTTGCACCTAAACATACGTTACAGGAACTTATGCCTTAGAGTTTTATTTATTAAAAAAAGTCTATGTAAAATGGCGAAAGAAAAAATGTTTAAAAAGCCAAACTTTGACTGAAAAATTAAGCAAAGACTACAAAGTTTTAATACCAACCCAGACCAAGCCTTAGAAATAAGTCTGAAAAGACGTGTGCAAATATTATACCAAAAAGTTTGTTGAATTTATGTTGAATATTCTCAATTTTTTTTTCAACGTTTCTATGGTTAAAAATTGTACAGACTTTTTTAACTTCCACATCGATCTGGGAGTGAGCAGCAGACCTTTAATTTTTAACTTAAATATAAAGTGAAACTTTATATATTCTTTTAATACATGCAAAGCACATGAAATGAGTGCTAGGGATAATTAGAAGAAAAAAGGTTTAACATTTCAAGTGGGTTTGAGTTAAGTAAACCCGTAGGGTTGTGGTTTTTTTGGCGTAAAAATTTAATTTAAATTTTTAATTTTAAATCTTTAAACACCAAAAGAGAGTACCTATCTTTTATGAAATTGTGCAAAAAAATACCATTTTAATTTTAAGCCAAACCACAAACGGCTCTCGAGAAAAAAATTAGCTCTTCCCTTGTGCGAGTTTGTTTGTGGCCAAGCTAGTTGGTTATTCTGATGGGAAATATTCAAAAATATCATATTGTGAAAGGAAAAAAAATCCATAAAAATTTCCAATAAAAGCCTTTATCTGTTAATGATGACTGAGGTCAACATTTTATTTAATTCTGTAGGCTCTGAATACTCTTGAAGCGATTTCACAAAACTAACTATAAATCTCCAATAAAAACATATCTCCAAGACAAAGAAAAATAAGTTCTATGTATATCCATATAACTTGTACTGTTTTGCCTTTTCCTCGAACTTAAAGTTCGATGTATCAGACAACTTTTACTTTAAATTATTATCTTCGAACATAATTATGTTTTTTTTTTCTTCGGAAAAGCTATTTTTACGATACATAAGTCAATAAATTAATTAAATTTCTTCAACAAATTATATATAAAGCTCAACATTAAAAGCTTCTTTATACCATAATTCCTATAGTATTTTTGCCCATGACTTTTGCTCCTTGTAGCACGTCAACTCATGTTGCATGCACACTTCTAACTCCAATGCACTTTTATTTCCCTTAACATGCTGATGCTTCTAAGCAATAAATTTTTATGAAGGTTGCTCTCGTAGCGACCATCACGAGCTAACGCATGTGAGCCATAAACACGAAGTGCCAAACACAAGGCATTAAAAATGGACATATCCTTCGTGCAACGCTGAAAGCAACAATGCACAAGTAGTGTGCACTGTGTATCCTTTTGCCTTTTTAGTATTAAAATTACTAATCCAAATCAATTTGCACCCAGGGCCTCATTTCATTCTATTATTCCGCAGCCAATTTACACTTAGAGTGATGATAGACTGAATTGACAGGGTATGCGAGAGTTGCAGAAAACTGTTGAGAAAGCAAAGGCAATATGTAAAATGGGATGACACAGTGGGACAAAATTGTGTAAACTATAAAAATAATAGATTTTTACTGGCTAAAGGATTGAGTCGATTTTAAGCATTTGATCATTGTACATTTTAAGCAGTAAAATGACGTATAATTTCATTTTATGTTGTCTCTTTTCATACAATGAAACAGACAACTTCCATTGTAATTGCAGCAATGACAACAGCAATGAGTAACAGCAAATTCTACTGCTCCTTTGTGCCACATCATTTTCGATTACATTTCTAGAAAACTTTTAAAGTTTTAGTGTTAAATCCTAGTCAATAAAAGTTTATCGCGTGGACAATGCAACAGCAACAAACATCAAGCGAGGCGTATCCCAGCACGAATACATTTTTGCTTCTGAAACTAGTGGTTTGGCTGGCACAACCCCACTTTGTTGTCAACACTGTGCTGCTCAACAGTTAACAAATAAATATGTATGTATACTTTCAACAGAAACAACAGGAATGACATGAAAATGAGGATGTCAGCTGAAAATAGTTTTGGGAAAACTGTAAATGACAAAATGTTAAATGGGCTTTCAATACCGTGTTACGGGAGCAATAGGGTGTCGCAAAAAAAAAGGAATACATAAATATAAAATAATATAAGTAGAATGAAAATGAAGGTAAATTAATAAAATACGAATGAGAAGAAAATGACAATTAAATGAGAATGTAAGGAGTGACCAAGTTATAAAAAAAATATCCAATGAACTTTTTGGTCTTTTTTCTTTATTTGTTAATTATGGCTAGTATTAAGAATATAAATAACTAAAAAATATTTAACTTTTTCCTTAAGGCCCTTTATTTAATTTTGTACAGGTATTTCATCGACAGTACGGAACGATCTTTTCCACTTAAGTCTAAGGTCATGTAAGTTTTATGTAGTCCTACCAGTCTTTCAGATATTTCTTTTCATTAGAGCCCGATATCTCCCAATTGGGCGAAGCTCTGGGCAATTGGGTTGATTTTATATTTTTGGTACAAACTTGATCTTTTTACTTTGATAATATTCCATCGTAGCTTCAGAATAATTAGAGATTGCTAAATCGGGCCAGAACATTACTGTACCTTCATGTGCACGAATAAATGGTAGAACACGTTTTTTATAGGCACTCGTCTATATAAACTTTAGAACTGATTGTGTTTTGCGTAAAAAAGAAGCTTCTTCTGAGGCCACAGGTACATATGACCAGCCAAACCATATATTGCTTCGAAAATTTTGAAAATTTTTTCTCTTTTAATTTACTAGGTATATGCCGCTTTTTCGGTGACCTATAACATTTGTGGCCAGATAGCGGCTTAAAATCTGCTTTGACGTTATTTCCATCGTTCAAAACGCAGCAATCAAATTTAGTCAGGTACCTTTCATACAATTTTTGGGCTCGTATCTGAGCAACCACCTGCTTTTCATCAGAACGGTCTGACACTTTTTGAACTCTATATGTCTTCAGCTTACTTTTTTCCTTTATCCTTTGTACAGTAGGTTTTGATATACCTTCTCTAGCCGCCATGTCTCCCACGGAGGTACTGGGACTCCGTTTAAAAAGACCCTTCACCTTCGCCACTACCCTTGAGTTAGAAAGTCCCGGTTTTCTGCCAGAACCTTTTTTTCGTGAAACAGGTAGACCTTTCTTATAATTAGAAATAACCGTCAAAACAGTTCTTCCTCATGCATCAACTATTTTTGCTATAGCTGAATATTTTAACTCTGGATTTTGCAGGTATGTGTACAAAATGAGTTCGCGAACTTTTTGTTGCTTGCTCGATATCTTTGTAATTAAAAGTGCTATCACCAAGTGTTACACATCATATTAAACGTTACTTTATATAGATGAAATATTGAGTCTTCTTAGAGCTATACGATTATCAGGTAGAGTACAATCAAACAAAATAAAAAAGAAACATTTTTCTAGGACAGTTCTTAAATGGAAATTTCAACGAAAATCAAAAAGAAAATGGTAATAAATATGTGAAACAATTAATTTGACCTTAAATAACAATTAGAATCAAAATAGAAATTGTGTTTATGAATAAAATTAAAAACAGGGATAAAGTTAAGAAAATAATGGAAACTACTACGAGAATTATAAGGAAAATCAGATAAATAAGAAAGTAATAATAATAAAGGGAATAAAAATTGCATTTAATATGAGATTAGAAGCCAAACTTTTAGAAATCGAAAAAGGAAATGAAAAACCAAATTGTATGAAAATTGATAGACGATATTCACTATTAGAAAGAGATTCGTAGTGTCTTCCGTAGATATCTTGAATATCAATAAACTCAAAATTATTCCTTCTTCTTCCTATCAACAATAATAACTCCGTTATCACAGTTTCAAATTAAAGTTTTTTAGTTCACATAAATATTTCGTGAATTAAGTCCGTCTCGGATTAGAAATCAACCATATGGTTGTGTCCGCTTAAAGCCAAAAATACACATTGGTGTTGAATTGGAGAACAACCGTAAACATTTAGTTTCAAAAACATATAAAGTGTTTCTCTCTTGCTCTTTTCGGAATAATACTAAAATATGTACTCATACTTAAAATATCATTCCTACTTAGAGGAAGTACTTCTGTTGCTATTGTTTATTTCGTTAACATAACTTACACTTACATTTTTCTACAATCTTGAGTTCTGCTACTTACCTTAGTAAGTAAGAGGTTTTCCAATTTCAAAAAAACAGACTAGACTTTTTTTATACAAATTTAATTTTAATTTGAAATTTTTAATCGAACTTTACAGTCAATTGCAGTAACCAATGTTCTTGTGAAATTTCACAAATCGGTTAATGCTTTATAAACAAACATGACAAAGACAACAAGTGGAACAATTTAACCTGGTAATTGGTGACATATGTTTCGGCTATTACCACATATATACACATATTCATATGTATATACATAGCCTCATCAGACCAGTTTTGGTTAATTTGTAATGTGATTCGAACCTCCGACCATTCCATGAATTATATGTGGACGGCCGCTCTAACACTTGAGCCACGGAGGTTGTGCTGAACGACATATACAAAGTGCAATTTATATTATGCGATTGCGCCATCTGTTGTAATTTTATTGTCATTTCTCGTTTGCTGCATAGCTTTGTTAAACCATCGGTTTAAGGACTTGCTATATGATGTAGCTTTATTATTTCGAATGTCGGGCTTCCGCCACTTATTCTCCGAATAATTGTTGGACGTATTCTTCCGGTTTTAGAAATTTTTAATTTGTTTTAGTCGACTGAATGTTATTAATTAATTTGAAATTTTTAATCGAACTTTACAGAAGAATACGTCCAACAATTATTCGGAGAATAAGTGGCGGAAGCCCGACATTCGAAATAATAAAGCTACATCATATAGCAAGTCCTTAAACCGATGGTTTAACAAAGCTATGCAGCAAACGAGAAATGACAATAAAATTACAACAGATGGCGCAATCGCATAATATAAATTGCACTTTGTATATGTCGTTCAGCACAACCTCCGTGGCTCAAGTGTTAGAGCGGCCGTCCACATATAATTCATGGAATGGTCGGGGGTTCGAATCACATTACAAATTAACCAAAACTGGTCTGATGAGGCTATGTATATACATATGAATATGTGTATATATGTGGTAATAGCCGAAACATATGTCACCAATTACCAGGTTAAATTGTTCCACTTGTTGTCTTTGTCATGTTTGTTTATAAAGCATTAACCGATTTGTGAAATTTCACAAGAACATTGGTTACTGCAATTGACTGTAAAGTTCGATTAAAAATTTCAAATTAATTAATAACATTCAGTCGACTAAAACAAATTAAAAATTTCCAAATTTAATTTTTATACCACCCTATTTATCAAATAGCCAGTTGAAAGCAAAACTGTGGTAAGAGCAGCAGTAATAGAAGGAAAAGGATGCTGTGTACTGGTTTTTTGTCATTTTGAGCAAATGTCTGTGCATTGCAAATGAAGAAGGACTTCTATGAAACTGAAAAACAAAAGTTTTTTTAAATTATCTTTTTTTCTTTATTATTTTGTTTAATTTCAACTACTTGTTTGAGCTTTTGTAGTACTTTTGTTGCTGGTTTTTTTCTTGTTTTCTTCTTTTTACCAAAAGTTTGCTAGTTTTTTAACAGGTTTCTCTTTTACATGCTTCTTTTTTATGTATAGTATGTTTATAAAACATTTATTTTTTTTTTATATGTTTTGTTTTTATTTTTACTTTGACTGCATGGCTTCTGTTTTTGTTTTTTCTTATTTTAGTGGTTTCGCGATAAAAGTACTTTTTCTTTAAAGTTTTGCAAAAATTTTGAATAATGCCCGTTCAAGCAATTGTCGTCGCACTGATTCGGTTTCAGTTGTATTCTACTTTAAATGAAATCTAATTAATCATTGGTAAAAAGGATAACAATTGTCCGCAAAAGTTGTGAACTGACAAAACAAAGTTAAAAAGAAATTGTTGTCAACATTTTTAATTGTAATTTAAAATTGTGTGTTAATGGAATGGGTATAATTTAAGTTAATTTCAAAACAGATACGAACATTTAAAAAAAAAAAAAATCATAATGTTCTTGTAGAAGCCGGATCGAATTATATGGTGCCCGACGTGGTCTGAAAAGTTGGAAGGACTCTTCAAAATGATTTCTACATCATTTTTCTTTCGATAGTTTTACACGGAAGGGAGCAGTTTTAGTTCTCTTGAAAGCTTTTTTTTGTCAAAAAAAAATAAAAAATTTATTGGGAGTTAATTCTTTGAAACTGAAGATATCAAAGTCAAAAATAAACCTTTAATTTATGTAAAAAAAAAATATTTAAAAAACCATGTCTGCATGTAAATTTTATTTACAAACGTACTCACTAACTTTTGAACAGAAAAAATATATCAAAAGATATTCGTGGTCCCCAATATAAAGCTGCTACCCAGATATATTTTAAAATTCTAGGAAGATGTACAACATATATAGTATAATAGATGTGTTTTTTTACGAATAATTTTCCTAGGAATATTCGAAATTTTTAAGTTCTGAATTTTAAAATCTTCATTAGACTAAGATCCTTTTTTAATATACTCTAATTTACTGTACTGCTCTGTACTATAATGTACTGTACCATAATTTTTAGCACTGTACTGTACCATACTGTGATACATTTTAATTAAATCTGCACAATTCTGCGAAGTGATAAAAATATTTTCAGTTCAAGTATATCGAATATACTTCTTTTCATCATAACCGCTCAAAAGTCCTTAACCTTCCGTTACTAACATGCGGTCTCACAGACCGAACACTTACCTAAAGCTTTATGTATACAAGAGTTGAGCTTTCAGAGCTGTCGCTTTTTGTATACCTTTCGGTTGATCAATACTCTTGTTGTTGCCGGTACGAACAGATCGTTGCTAGTTTGTGTTTTGTTCTTTTTCAGTGGTTTTGCCTGTGAGACCGGTGTCACTGGTACAAAAATGATTTACCATACTGAATCTTTAGTTTTTTTTAATTATGCATTATTTAATGAAGTTTTGGTTCTTCATTTTGTTACGTTTAATATTCTTTTAAATACAATAAAAAATTATATGAATTAAACATATAATCCAAATAATTACCGTTAAAAAATTTACGTCATCTGCACTTCGGTCTGGGAAACCGATGTTAGTAACCGTGATAAAAAATTCATGTTAGTAACGGAAGGTTAAACGCATTAAGTCTTCAACTGCATGACACTCACTCCAATTCCTTCACATTTAATTTTTCTTGACCATTTTCAATTTCAATTCAATTTCTTCAAGATTTCATGCTATGCTTAAAAATAATTTTCAAGTGTGCAGGACACAACTACCACTGCGTTGGCATATAAAACCAAATTCAATGGCACATGTCTTATACTCTGCGTTTTCATACTTTTACCAAGAACACTTTAAAAGTTTTATAGTTTTTTATACGAATTGATGCAGTCAGAAGTAGCAGCAGCACTCAACGTTGCTAATAAAGTGTCGCAGGATATTGTTCATTGAACATTAAATATTAAAGAAGCACAAAAAATGTTAAAATGCTATTTGAAAATTTTATTAAGGACACCGTGCTAGAGAGTTGGAGTGGCATTAATATGGGAACACAATTGTTCCAGCAACGTCAGCAGTGCATAGAAGATGAAGCAGTAAAATAAAAGAATTGAATGGTTTGTCACATAAAAATAAATAGAACATGATTGAAATATTGAAAGAGCATTAGTAAAGAGAAATAGAAAAGAGCCAACATGTGAAGGTTGAGTTTCTGCCCATTGGACAGAGTGGAGCAATAAGTAGCTGCTGTAGAATAGTATAGAATAGTAGAATTTTCATAGAGTGCAAAATAAAATTAAAAGCAGTCAGCATAGTAAGCATGGTAAAACAAACATTAAAATTTCTAATATAATTATTAAAAATTGATGGTGATTTTATAAAATAAATCAATTTTATGTTCAGTAGCGTTGCAGCTGTAACAGAGCTTATATAAGACTATTAGTATAAAATGGACTTAACTAGGGTTGCCTTGTCTTTCCTCCTTATAGGATATACATGCTGGGAAATTTTACGTTTAAAAAAAAAATTGTTAATTGAAATACAATGAACTGAATTTCTTTGCAGACTTACCTAGTAGCGTGTGTTTGCCATCATTTGTTTGTGAAATCCCAGTGTGCCAAACGAATTCGTTTCGAATTCAAAACGAACTCGTTTCTTCGTACTATCTATCCGAAACGGATTCCTTTACGAATTCATTTAGAACTCGTTTTCGTATAAAATTCCTCTCAAAAAAACGCTTTGACGAATTCGTTTCGAATTCGTAACAGACTTCAAATACGAATTCGTTTCGAATGATATCTTTCTCTCATATGATCCGTTTTATTTACAAAAAATGAATCTGTTTCGAATTCGTAACGGACTTCAAATACGAATTCGTATTTTGTTCATAAAACGAATTCTTAACGGATTCGTCTTATAAATAAAAAACGAATTCGTAACGGACTTCAAAAACGAATTCGTTTTACTTACAAAAAACCAAATTCGAAACGGATTCGTTTCATGAACAAAAGACGAGTTCGAAACGAATTCGTTTTATGAACGAAAAATGACTTCGAAACGAATTCGTATTTGAAGTCCGTTCCGAGTTCGAAGTGGATTCGTTTTACTTACAAAAACGAAATGCGTACAAACGAATTCGTTTCGAATTCGAAACGAGTTCGCATCCGTTTATGTGCACATTAGGATATCTCTAAATATACTCACACATAGTCATAATTTTATATAATTTCACTATTTTACTGCTCTGTTGCTATACTGTTGCACTTTACTCTATAAACTCTATACTTTGCATCTCAAGTTCGTCTGTACATTTTAGTCCCCTCTTATTCATTAGACTCTCCAATGACCAAATTACCCGTTACGCTTATTTATTTAACAAGAAAGTTTAGCTAAAACGAGATATGAAAAAATAAATGAAAAAAAAAAAAAATGCGAGGGTGTAGAATAAGATAAAGAGCTACAACGTGCATCTACGGAAAGAATATCGAGATGATACAAAAGCAAAAGTAGCACCAGCGGCAAATTGTTGCTTCGATGGCACAGTAACAAATGAGAATCGACGCTGCTCATGTCGGAATTAGTTTAAGGGGGGAATGTAAAAAAAAGCTTATAAATCAGCATACTGCATATCCGGGCTGACACCCTCACTTTCTGCAATTTCAATGTTGCTACCAATTTTTTTTTTTTGCTTATTCATATGTTGTTGTTGTTGTTGCTTCCATTGTAGCTATAGACAATATTGCGGCATTAATTAAAGTAATTTATCATTAGTTGCTTGCCACAAAACGCAGAATGTTGCGAAGTTGTGTTGGCAGTTGCTTTTCTGACTTTGCAACAAAGTGTGGAGCTATGTTTGCTGTAAAGTTTATTTCCTGTTCAAGATATCAGCGTATTTCTGTTAAATACCTTTTAACACTAGAATGGAATCTTATTGACTCTGGGCTTAATTTTTCCTTAAAGACAGAGTATTTAATTGAGAATTCATGAAAAATTCCAAAAACCACCCAAATATATTATGATTTAATTTTTGTATTCGATTCGAAGAAGAAATATTGGTTTTGCATTAAGTGTTCATTAAGCGCCCGGGGCAATTGGATCTTTTATGTATATAATAAGGAATGTCCATCATCTTAATGAATACTCTTTTGACAAAATCGCTGATGTTATTGAAAGTGTGGCTAAAGACTCGAATATATTGATTTCACGACACGCTCAGCACATTGGCTTGCCTTATTGACCACAGAGTGTGCAGAAGATTCGCTGACTCTATACCGGAACAACAGCCTTTGGTAACACAGGTCGACAAAATTTGATCAAATCTATGTTGCTAAGACTCTAACATGCTTTTTCAAAGATTTTTGATGCATTGAATTCGTATCCAAGCTCAGAATTGCTCCGGTTTTCGAGATATTTTGACCTAAAAGTGCAAAAATCATGTTTTTTCGAGATATTTGAGTCATATTTACATAGAAATGAAATTTTTTTATAAAACAATTTATGATGTTCAAAAGATCTACTCTTTTTCTTCAAAAAAACAGTTGAAATTATATCATTACTTTTTTGCTCTTCGAAATATCGTAAATTGCAATTATTATATACGTACAGGTCTCAAATTGGATGACCTGTTGTGATTTACAGAATGTTAGTGTTAATGTTTTATTTTATTTTTTCATATGTATGTATATAAGAAAGAACTTACATGGAAATTTCGTAAGTGCAGGAATTTTATTAAATTTATTACAAAATGTTACCAAGGATACGCTGTGGAGCAATAACAGCAGTGGTGTGCACCCCACGCAATTATATGACTTCTTGCTTTTCATGAGGTAGCAAAATGTTCAAATATTAGTAGCATCATTGATGGTACAGTTGTTTTCGTTGCCGTGTTTCTTGGGTGATTAAGCAGCATTTCATTGTAATTTGGTTTAATTTAAAGCGTATTTGGCAAATGTATTACTTTGACACGCTTGCTTTTATATCAAAATCATACATTAAAGGGTCGTTAGAAAGGATGTTGGTACTAAGACTATTGGCTAGTTTGGAGGGTGAAAATTTTATGCATTTTAAGCAATAAAATTTTACTTTAATTTAAGTGAAGGTGAATTTTACTTCAGCGAAAATTATTTAAAACATTAAACACCATGAAGATATATTATATAAAATTCCACTGTCTTCAGGTTTTAAGTTAATATGAGAAGACTACTATATTTAGTTTAGTTTTCAGACAACAAAGAAAACTCTTAACTTCAACATTAATTCCGTATTGTCGAGCAGGTATCAAAACAAATGGCCATACTAATTCGAGTCTCAGGAAAATACCTGAGTATTCTTGAGCTATATCACAATTTTGTCTGTTAGCCGACTTTCTTCTTCAAATATCAGCTAATGATAAGTCTAGGGTTTTAATAATCAATTATGTTTTATAATTTACAGAACATATTCGTATGTTTTCAAAAGTACATCGGTACACTGGACAGATTTGCAATATATTTGGATCATTCTCAGTAAATTTTAATGTTAATTTAAGCTTCTTAAAGAAGATATATCAAGGACAATCATATTCACAAAATAATATATTTAATAAAGCTCAATGAGCAAATTTCAAATGTGAGAAATTTTTCATGAAGAAACCCAGCGGCAAATCGGTGAAGTACTCTGAATTTTAATATATGAAAAGCTATACCCTTTGTGTTGTATGTTTCACAAATAAAATTGTTACTGTGATATTTTGTTTATTTGTTTGCTCGCTGCCTGCTTTGTATATGGAGCTGTAGGCAGTCCGCATGCTGGCTGCCTCCTTTGTATATAGAGTTGTAGGCAGTCTGTTTGTTGGCTGCCTGCATTGTATATGGAGTTGTAAGGGGTCTTGCCTGTTGGCTGTCTGATTTGTATATGGAGATGTAAGGGGTCTTGCCTGTTGGCTGCATACTTTGTATGTGGAGATGTAGGCAACTCGGTAAACAATACAGGCACTTGGTAAGGCAATCTGCCTTTTCCTTGCTACACATTGTATATAGAGAAGCAGGCAAGCTGCCTACAAAGCGGCCATCCCTTTGTGAAAAGCATTTACAGTTGTGGCTGGGGTTGTGAGCACTACTGCCTACAATGAGTATAGGTATTCATCGATGTTGTGTATAACATATTTGCCGCTGGGAAGTAACTACTGGAGAGCTCATAATTTGTCTAAAGAAGATATTTTTTTTGTAATAGCTGTAAGACTTGTGAGTACGTTAGTAATTTTCGTCGCTTTACAGGAGGGCGAGAGGAAAAGCTTAGAACTATGTCATAAAAGAAAAGATTTTTAAAATTTGTATAACTATTTAGTTGAAAGCTATTCGTGACTCATACACTTAGTCACAAGTGTTGCAAATATACTATTTAAAAATGTTCATAAACAAAGAATTATCTAACGAGAATTTCAAACAATTCTGTAAATGACCGCTTCGGAAGAACTGCTCATGTGTTTTGAGCATCTCGCTTGAACTGAGTTGAATCGAGTTAAGCGAACTTGATTTGGTGCTGGGACTTTGTGAAAAACTCCTGAATTTTGAGTTTGTTCGAACGAGATCGTATGCGACGAGAAATATACATGCGAGCTTATTTAAAACTTATCAAAAAATTGATCTGCAGTGTATAAGCTGACGTCAATTTTATATCGACTTGTGACCAAAAAAATAGAAAAAACAAAATCACTTGAAACAATTCTCTCAAAAAATTAATATAACAATTCAAAATTTTCAAATCCATTACTTTAAGCATCGTTTCGAGTCAATAATGAGGTGCTCTAAAATAGAGCGAACACTTAAGAATGTACGATTTTGAAACTTCAACTTCCTGTTGAAAGCTGAAAACGTTCGTCTTCTAAAGCCTAGAGTTTATCCCGAAGAGAAAGTGGCAATAAAACTGGATACCATTGAGGGCTGCGTGAAGTTCTAAAACTTAAATGAATCGAAATACTCGGTACATTAACATTTTCAAGAAAAAAAGACAATTTTATATTAAATAAAGTTTTTCATTTTGTCCAAAAAACGTACCACAGTGTACTTATTGTAATAAGTTTATTTCGGTTCGGTTTTGAGATAAGTTTTGTCAAATTTTTAAAAGCAAGGACTTCTACCATTTTTGTTCCCTAATAAAATGAAGACCAATATAGTATATATTGTTGAATACACAAAAAAAAAAGTTGGCAACTTTTTCTTCAAAATTCATGCAAAAACCGCGAGCTGATTTGATATTTATTAGAATAACTTGGCTACAGTTTATAATCAAATGCATCAAAAAAAGCACCAAACACTTACAAAAATGGAACCGATATAGACTTTACGTGAAACCATTATTCTAAGGACAAAAAATTTCAATATGAAAATGAAAATTAGAGGAAAAGTTCACTGCTTGGTTTTTATGTACTTAGAAATGCTTCAAAGAAATTGGTGCTCTCATTGCAAGTGGTGTTTCTCACAAATATAAACCCGTTTACCACAAAAACCAGAGGCAATAGAAAACTATTATCTCTAGATTCGAATTTAGCATAAAAAAGTTCATAAAAAAATATATGAAAATATAGCTATTTAAGAAATTATTCAATCAAATTTGTTTTAAAAAAACACAAATGTTTTTGCTTTTAGTGTCATTGATAACATTTTGCCAGAAGTTTCTACTGACATCATGAAGGTTTTTTTTGTGGGTATTTTATAATGGAAGCTTTGAAACAGCACACAAATTAAATTAAAAACTTATGCACGATTTTATTGAATTAAAGCCATAAAACTCAAACGCAAATGTGCATTAAAAGCTTTTATAAATAAGTAGAAAGCTCTTACATTTCCTTTGCCAAACAAGTATTATATTGGATAATGTGAATACAGGTATAATCATAAGGTATAAAGTGCATAAAATTAAATGACACGCATGCGACACGTTGTGCAAGTTTGTTGCTTCCGCTTATTAAAAAGTTTAACACCTATTTTTTGCTTTATTGTTGGTGTTTGTTGTCCTTTTAAAAACTTTTTATTTTGGAAGCAACACATACGCACAACTATACGAAATTGTATATGCATTAACTTCCCAGTAGGCAAAAGCAGTAGTAGGCAGCGCTGTCATGCTAAGATGGAAGCTTTCACCGCTAACTTTAAGCTTTTCAACATGTTTTTATAAAATAACCAAAAAAATGTAAAAATATGAATTTCGTGGCATGAATGAAAACCATTCTACCGGAAAATTAAAAAAACAGGTCCTTATGATTGATTCTTAAAGGATAAAAGTTAGCATTGACAGCTAGTTTATTGACGTCGATTGCAGCAGCGTATGCAGAATTTACCAGAAAAGTTTTGCTCACTTGTCTACTGGGTTAATATATATAAAAGCAATGGCAAGATATACATTGAAAAAGGTAACAGACGACGAAAATGGTTGCATGACATCCGTTGGCGACTTGTTTCATGCTACTGCCGGAAACCGGAAGTATTAGCATGCTAAGCACAGGAAAGGCACAGCAAAAAGCTTTAAATGCATCTGATACAAACTTACACAATATATACTAAAACACGCTCAAACAAAATGACATGCATAAATTTAAGTACGTGTGAGTGAGCGTTATTATTGGGCTTTTGAAGTGCCACTTAATAGTTTTGTTTTTTAATTCTGTCGCCATATTAAAATTTTAACTTTTTTTTTATATAAGTAAAAAAAAATTGAGTAACAAAAGAAAATAATTAAAAATATTTAAATTTCACACAAAATGTATGGCCACACGTCAGTTGCTAATTGACCAACAGACCATTTTGTACAGTAGTTCATTGTTATTGCGAGACTATATTTTAAAACCCTTTCTATGTATCTATGTAATTATTGTCATATCTGGAATAGCTACTGAGATATTTTTTCGATAAATCTTATGTTTCTTCGTTCCAGATTCATATCCATACAAGTGCACTAATATCGCCAAAAATTTGTTCCTTATCTCGCTAACAATTTTTACTTTGGAGTTGGCAACTGCGTTGTTATCGTCATTATCAAATAAAAAGTCTTACAGTTTATAAAAAAACCCCGTAGTACATACATTTATACCACAGCGGAATGGTATACATTACATTAATACAAAACTTTCACTTAATAAATAAACCCATGTACATTTGGTGATAATGGATTCTCAAAATGCATAAAACTCATAGAAATATCCAGTGATGCGAACGTGTTGTATATCTATAACTTCGGAAAGCAATTCTTAACCCTTTGACGACCATAGGTACACCGGTGACCGGTGACCAACCAGTCTACCCCATAGTCGAAAATCTTAACTTTTCTCCCCCATATTCTTGCTGGAATATTTTGAAGGTGGGTGGAGCTACAGGGTCAACATTTTTGGAAAAGTTACGGGCAACCTTCTTCTTTCCAACAAAAAAAAAATTAAACATAGTCCACTTCGACCACCCACGCGACCACCCGATCTGAAGGGACCTCTATGTCCTAATTGTCGTCAACGGTAAAAATCAAAGACATATTTTAGTTTTGTTGACGAGTTGATTTATTTGAAAAAAAAAAATAAATTTGGTTACATTTTTGATCGATACTTTGAAGCTTATTTTTTATGATAAATTTCGAAGCAATTTCTGTCTTTGGTGAAGCAAAATGGTTTTTTGCAAAAGGCACAAATAGAATTTGTTCGACGGTCTTTGCCTTGTTTGGAGCAGACAATACATCTGTTACGTCCCAGTTCACTTTTGCAGAGATAATGACCGGACAGAGTAGCGACCTCCGCAAGTTTCAATCGCTTAGGTCCCTCTCTTACAACTACTGATGGCGGTCTTTGGCGGTTGGTGAATGAATTGATCATTTGAATTTCCAGCTGCGCGCGGAATTTCAATTCAGATATAGAAAATGTATCATTATTTGAAGTAGAGATTTTGTTGTAAAAGCCATATCTTCTTCGTCCAATTCGAATACCCGTTCATCGTCATCGCTATCCTCGGCATTTATCAATTGAATGATTCCTTCCTCTGTGAGGTAGAATCTGCGTTATCTGCGTTAGGTCCCACGATTTTTCACGCCTTTCCTGGTAAAATAATTGATATTTTGTGACACTTTTGTTTAGTAATTTGGGGTCGCTGAACACGAATCCGGTGTTGGATTTGAAAATTTTTCAGGAGTTCAGGAGCGGTCTTCAAAGGATTAAACTTACAAATATTTCATACAGAGCGTTTGGAAGAATCTTACCTAAACTCTTTTCTACGTGTGAACTCTCTCATTCTTTGTTTTCGCACCTTTTTCTAGAATGTATAGTGGATTTTATACCAATACATCTATCGTCATATCTTTCACATATGTGAAATCGTCCTTAGTAACAGAAAAGCTGCATTGAAGTTAGAGTTCAAATTTTGAATCAAAATTCCCTGCAAAATATTAGAAATATTTTCAATTTCTTGGCTCTTATGATAAATATAATTCTTTTGCAAATAAGGAACGAGCTGTTGTATTACAATAATACATCAAAGGTTTCTTTAAAATTTGTTTTTCCATGATTTCATTGCCATAGCACAAAAACCAAATTATAAGAATTTTAAAATTTTTTTTTTCCGAATTTCTATTTCAGAAGGGCTAAAAAAAACAAAATTACTTGCTGCATTCAATAATTCTTTTGTAAGGCTTTATCAACGAAGGCGTACATGGATTTTTAATTAGCTTTCAACTCTACATGATCTCTTTCATGATTTCTGCATATAACTTTGGTGCGCTATTGAATGACCAATGTGCTGCTAATTAAAATCATACTGAATGGAAAGCATGTAGCCATTCACAATCAAAACTACCCCTGTCATGTTGTCGCTTGAAAAAATGTTTAATATACTGAATTTTTTACTTTTTTTTTTGCTTGTAATTTTCTAAGTATTTTTTATGCTTCATTGAAAGCGTTGCATTCATTAGGAATTAGCAAAAAGCATTCATTAGGTATTAACAAAAAAGGGAATGGAAATATAGTGGAATCAACTTGCTAAAATGTAAAAAAATTTTCTAAAACTTCTATAATTTTTACCGATAATCCTTCAAAATTTCGATAATATTCGAATTTTATCGTAACTTTTACTTATTTGGTTTGAACTATAATTTTATTTGTGATGGGATCTGCGTTAAGGGCAAACATTTTTAGTACAGCGAAAAGTATTGTACAGTTTCAGAAGTGATTATTTTATATTATATATATTTATTTGGAATTGCCCAAATGGAGAAAATATATTTTTCTCATATTTGCTTTTGGTCAGTGTAGTAATGCATACTTTGCACAAAGATAATGTTTTTAATCTTTAGAAACCTTCATTGTTTTTGAAGCATTTTTTTGATACCAAAGGCTCTATATGAATAAAGTTTTCAAAGAAATACTACAAAAGTTTTTTGTTTTCAATGTAATTACTAATTAGAACTGCTTCTCAATAGTATGAGTTCTGAGGCTCTGTTCTTGGTAAGGTTGCATTTAAGTAATGAAACAATAATCAGATAGTATGCAACTCGATAACTATACCATTAGTCGTAATGGAACATTCTTTGAAACAAACAATATCAAGATTAAGCACACATTTACACAAAATTTAAAATTAAGAATTTACGGTGCGCCTGAAAAATGTTCAATTGAATTAGACATTTTTAGGATATGGATTTTTTTATGCTCAGCAAAATAATTTTTGTTCTTGTTCCGGCACTTTTTGTGTGCAACTCTGATTATTCGATAAATGGCCATACGATTAAGCGCTTAAGTTCAACAGTTTATTTTCATTCGACTTTGTAAAATTTGATATCAGGTTTTTCCCCTATTATAAACTGTAGGAGTTCGAGAAAAAAAAAATTTTTGGTACATTTACTGTGCATAGTTTTAAGTAAAATATTTTTTCTGGGTAGGTACTAAATTTTAATTGGGCAATGGCGTTGATAAAAAACCAAAATTAAATTATTTTTTTTTTTTGGCGAAACACCAGAGCATAAAATAATAAAGAATTATTTTACTGAGCTTACTGTTTAGTGCAGTGTGTGTCAACAAGAAAAATATTACGCAAAATAACAGAAAACGCCAGCCACACAGTTTCATACAATGCTAAGTGGAATCATCAGTGACCATTGAGCCAATGCAGTAAGAGTTTTTATGCCTGATATGTTACCTCCTTTGCATAGATTTGTTGAGAACACAAGGATAGACTGAGACAAAGCAAAACCAATATTCTCTTTTCTGTTGTGTGATTTTGTTTTCGTAATTCATTTAACATTACACTATTCTTGCGGATGCTTGGTTTTAAGTTTTCTATGTGAGTCAAGATCACTATACAATATTGCGAGAGCGAGATGTGTGCGTGCGTGCGAGTTTGTCTTGTGACATCGGATTTCAAGCCAAAATTACAATACTTCCGTTGCTATTCTTTCTGGACTTAATCCTGTAAAACTGTTAAACACGAGATAATATGAAAATATCGCTCTGCAAAAAGAAATTTTTGTAAAAGTTATAGTATTTTCAGATTAAATAATGATTTTTAAGTTTTATTTTTTCTTATCCAAATAAATCCAACAAATAATAATAATAATAAATTAAAATAAAAATAATTTAAAATTTTCATGAAATGTAAAAAGATTTATTTTTTAGTTTCAGATCCAGCGCACCGTAATACTTTATACTAATATACTCATGTGGCTTATTTAAGAACGAAGTCATGTTTGGCTTACTTCTATAGACTTATGAAACATTTTCCATATTTGTAATAGGATTTCTTTTTTATGATTATTCCGAAAATTCTGTGCAAAGGAAATTTGCTGATTATATTCTTAAAATCAATTCAAAGACTATAATTTTAAAAATATTGTTTTTCTTTTCATTTCAGGTAAGCAACTCTTCACAAGAATTGTAAAATTTTACAGGTAATTTCTTTTTTAAATTGTACGCTCTGCATTTGTTTTTTAATTCCGCAAAAGGAATAAATTGATAAAATTTTCAAACTGGATTTATTCAAAAAATAAAATAGAATAAAATCTCAAAGCATAAAATCTCATTTGTTTGCACGTTGACGAGTTATCAAATTTTTGCAAAATACAGCATTCAATAGCTGACAATTTTATTGTCAATACAAAAAAGGAACTGAAAGTTTGTTAGAAAATTACAATAGAAAATAAAACGACAACTACGACGACACTTGACACCCAATTATTTTGTGCAAATCAACGTAACGATGAGAGAAAAAATGTGGAAAGAACTGATTTGTACGCATGAATGGAAGCGGAAATCGACGTGAAGCCAAACATCATGTCATGGGCCAATGACATATGTTTTTGGTGAAGATAGCAAGGAGAATAGTTTCAAAAATGTAGAGTCAGTACTAACTTTAAAATGATAAATTAAACAGGTTCGAACAGGTTCTACTAAGTATGAAAATTAATGACCAAATAATAAATATATTTGCAGCCTAAAGCAATTTTTACACCTAATTTCCGTGTATTTTTTTCAATTTACTCTAGTTTAAATATCCAAATATACAAGGCTGGATTTTCCGAAAAAAATTAAATAAAAAAAAAAATTAACATAAATGATCTATGTATAAAAGAATTTTACGTAACAGAAATGTAAGTTTCTCCCCTGGAGAATCCGTCTGGCATTGTGTGAATAATTCCTTTGATTTTAAGTTGATCTCAGTTATAATTTTAGTTTGTGACATGCAGAATTAGATCTAAGTTCAAGATCTTTTTTAGTTGATTTTTCACCTCTACTCTTCTCTGAAACACTTACTTGTGACTGAAAGATTATAGAAAATCCGATTTGAATTAAAAAATATCTCATTTAAAGCGTAACTTCATTTCTACTTGATATCAACTTCAGCGCTAGATACTCGTATCAAGTGTAGTGATTGCCCATTTCAGCACATATGGGAAAAGATCTTTAGTTTTTTATTTGGAATAAGTGACACCCCGATTATTAAGACTTATCTCGCTTGTTCAGTCTGTACTTTGCTTTGAATTATAGTTCATCTCTTAATGATGCTCGAGTCTTCTTCAAGTATTGACCACATCCATGATGTTTTAGAATAAATAAATACTTGTGAGGACTATTCTCTATGCTTTAAGTGACAAAATGAAACCTCACAAGGTACCTCATTTAGCCATTACTACTACATAGCTCATAAGAGCTAAAGTTTGAGATTAGTTTGAACTTGTTGGAATATAATGAAAACCTTTAAATGATTATTACCACCAATACAAAATCCTTAAACATGCAACAGATTTATGAAAGTACAAAACATTGGTATATTAATTTTTACCTAATATTTTTCAACATGAAATGAAAGAAACCCCATTTTAAAATCTATGGTCTATGTAAAAATGTGACCAAAACTTACCCGCCACTACGCTTTTGCTGAATACGAGGAAATCATAAATCAAAAAGCTTCCGTTATGTGTGGCCAAATGAGAAGTGAAAAGTTGGCAAGTTTTAAAGGAAGCTACTTTGCCAGTAAAAAAGATTTTTTATTTTTTTTATTTTGGCACTTGCACTTTGGTTTTTTTCGCAACGGCTCTTTTTAATTTTATTGTTGTGTTTCCAAAATTTCTAAGCAGCAAATATGTACTTCCGTAGCAGTCAAGCAACCAAACCAAAAAAAACCAAGCAGCCAGCCAACTACCGAAACAGCCACATGAGCCGCAATACTGTCGCCATAGTCATCGTCGGCATCGTAGTCCAAGCAACAAGGTAACCTTTAACTTAAAAAATATTTATTTTTAACTCTAACCCGAAGCACTAGAGTAACTAAAAACCTGTAAAATTCACATGCAGATAAAATTTAACCCGATATACAAAATATATATGAATGTGTGAGAGTCCGTATGTAAGTATATTGTACATACATTGAGGTGCCACACAGAAAAAAAATATTGCATTTGATTAATTGCAGCGTAGACGAGATTTAGATTGAATAAAGTTGAGTTGATAAGTTGTTTTGAGATGTGATGAGATGAGATGAGATGAGGATGAGATGAGATGAGATAAAAGATGAGATGAGATGAGATGAGATTGAGGATGAGATGAGAGATGAGATGAGATGAGATGAGATGAGATGAGATGAGATGAGATGAGATGAGATGAGATGAGATGAGATGAGATGAGACGAGATGAGATGAGATGAGATGAGATGAGATGAGATGAGATGAGATGAGATGAGATGAGATGAGATGAGATGAGATGAGATGAGATGAGATGAGATGAGATGAGATGAGATGAGATAAGGTGAGATGAGAAGAGATGAGATGAGATGAGATGAGGATGAGATGAAATGAGATGAGATGAGATGAGATGAGATTGAGATGAGATGAAATGAGATGAGATGAGATGAGATGAGATGAGATGAGATGAGATGAGATGAGAAGAGAAGAGAAGAGATCAAATGAGATGAGATGGAGATGAAATGAGATGAGATGAGATGAGAAGAGACGAGACGAGATGAGATGAGATGAGATGAGATGAGATGAGAAGAGAAGAGAAGAGAGAGAGAAGAGAAGAGAAGAGAAGAGAAGAGAAGAGAAGAGAAGAGAAGAGAAGAGAAGAGAAGAGGAAAGAAGAAGAGAAGAGAAGAGAAGAGAAGAGAAGAGAAGAGAAGAGAAGAGAAGAGAAGAGAAGAGAAGAGATGAGATGAGATGAGATGGATGAGATGAGACGAGATGAGATGAGATGAGATGAGATGAGATGAGATGAGATGAGACGAGACGAGATGAGATGAGATGAGTTGAGATGAGATGAGATGAGATGAGATGAGATGAGATGAGATTAGATGAGATGAGATGAGATGAGATGAGATGAGATGAGATGAGATGAGATGAGAATGAGATGAGATGACATGAGATGAGATGAGATGAGATGAGATGAGATTGAGATGAGATGAGATGAGATGAGATGAGATGAGATGAGATGAGATGAGATGAGATGAGATGAGATGAGATGAGATGAGATGAGATGAGATGAGATGAGATGAGATGAGATGAGATGAGATGAGATGAGATGAGATGAGATGAGATGAGATGAGATGAGATGAGATGAGATGAGATAAAATGAGATGAGATAAAATGAGATGAGATGAGATGAGTTGAGTTGAGTTGAGTTGAGTTGAGTTGAGTTGAGTTGAGTTGAGTTGAGTTGAGTTGAGTTGAGTTGAGTTGAGTTGAGTTGAGTTGAGTTGAGTTGAGTTGAGTTGAGTTGAGTTGAGTTGAGTTGAGTTTACCTGAGTTGAGTTTACCTGAGTTGAGTTGAGTTTACCTGAGTTGAGTTGAGTTTACCTGAGTTGAGTTGAGTTTACCTGAGTTGAGTTGAGTTGAGTTGAGTTGAGTTGAGTTGAGTTGAGTTGGGTTGAGTTGAGTTGAGTTGAGTTGAGTTGAGTTGAGTTGAGTTGAGTTGAGTTGAGTTGAGTTGAGTTGAGTTGAGTTGAGTTGAGTTGAGTTGAGTTGAGTTGAGTTGAGTTGAGTTGAGTTGAGTTGAGTTGAGTTGAGTTGAGTTGAGTTGAGTTGAGTTGAGTTGAGTTGAGTTGAGTTGAGTTGAGTTGAGTTGAGTTGAGTTGAGTTGAGTTGAGTTGAGTTGAGTTGAGTTGAGTTGAGTTGAGTTGAGTTGAGGAAGAAGGTAGTCAAAGTTAGGAATAGAATTTGAAATCAGTTTCTTTAATCTTTTTTTTTACTCGCTTTTGCAGACATTTTTCAATGACTTACATAGTCAAGCAAAATAAAATTGATATGTCACTGACTAGAATAAATATTATTCACTGTGCACTAGTGGAAAGATAAATTAAAAATCATCTAAATATAACATAACTACTCAAACATAAGAGCATAAAATTTATAGTTAAAAAAAGTCGTTGTGCGAATGAAATACCAAAAATTTGTCACCTCAAACGGAAGCACTTTAAAAATAAATAAGCTTCGTTGGATAGTGTGTTCCCAATGAAAAGCAAAGACCCTTCCGGATGAGAATATTTGAAAATGTTTTGACAAAGGCGGGCTATAGTGTAGGTCACATCATTTTTACTTTATATGTGGTATGTTCTATGTGAATGTCGCTCAGAGATTTTGAAAATGAAATACTACTTCCGGTTTGTTGGTTCACCAACGTCGAGTGCTTTACTCCCAGTAATGGTTCAAGCTACTTTTTTCCACTTCCTTTGCTGTGTGTGTGTGTGTGCGTGTGTGTGCGTGTGTGCTTTATATTCCCCTATGCATTTGTGCCTTCATTTTAGCCTTATCACTTGTTACGCTCTCTTCATATCTCACTGTAGTGTACGAAAATGTACTTGAATTTTCAACGTACTGTGCTGATTAGTTATTTATTTCGACACAAAAGTGCATGTGAGTGAGTCTGTTGTGTCAATGAATAAATTCCACCTTTGGTCGGCTCTGTTGAGGTGCTTGTTTTTGTGGTTTAGTTTTATTAAACTTTGAGTTTGTGTTTAATGCGCTTGTTTACATTAATTATAAATTTAAGTTGGAATCTTTACGACGTACATACGTTTGTAACTCCTGTTTGTAATACGCAACTATAACGCTATTTTCTGAGTTCGTAACTCTTTTTATCGTCCCAGCCCGAATCAATGAGTCAGCTGACAAACCTGAAATGTAGTTTTGACTGTTAAAAACTATGTCCTTATTTAAAACTTTTTGCAATTCCCAAAGGCCTATCCAATCCAATTTGAGATCTTCGAATGGCTGAGCTTTACCGTTGACGCACAGTGAATGGATTTGTATGGAACGGCGGCCATAAATAGTAATAACTGCGCTAGACTCTTGAAATTTGGTACAGATGTTTTCAAGGTAAATAGAACAAAAATTGGTGATTTTAAAAAAATCGGTTCAAGGACACGCCTACCTCCCATACAAAGGTGGGATGAAGTTGTGTTTTTTTTCAAAATTGGTATCAATTTTCATTAATTTGACAATGCTGATTTCAAAAATGTTACAAATTGTGCGATATCTTTGATAGTTTTCAAGTTATTAAAGAAAAACTGAAAATTCAATAAAAAAACTTAATTTGAAAAATAGATAAAGTAGATATGGGCGTTTGTACGAAAAAATATTTAAAAAAAAAATACAAACTTGCACATTTTTAAAAAGGTTTTTTAATATTTGCATAGTAATGAAGTAGCACTATATTAAGTAAGAAAATTGACAACAATCAACCATAAGGATTTCAAGATATAAGCAAAAATGTGCACTGGCGTTACGTTACAAAAAACTGAAGTGGGTTTTTGACTTGGATTACAAAATTGCAAAACTCTGCGAATTGGGTAAAGCTTTTAGTATAAAACGTTTTTTAGTAGGACTTGATATAATATAGGTTTATTTTCCAAGTTGTCAAATTTAAAAACTTTTCTCGATTTGTTTGTTATTAGCCTTAGTATCTGACGTTACGTTACTTGGCGTTACGTTACTTAAATTTCCATTGGAAAATTGTTAGCTAAAATTGTTTTAAAAAAAATTATTTAGCGCAAATAAAACATCAATTTTAGCTATTATATATTACTACCAGGAGACAGGTATTTCGTTTGGAGGCTGAAAAAGTGGAAAAAATATGAAATATGTTGAAATCAGTTGAATAGTATGAATTAAATATTATTATGGTTAAATATATAAAAAAAATATGAAAAACACTTAAAAAGTTGAAAGGGGTTGATAAAATATGGAAAATGTTGAAGAACGTCAAAAAAAGTTGAGAGTCGAAAAATTTAATTTGGAAAACACTTAAAAAGTTGAAAGGGGTTGATAAAATATGGAAAATGTAGAAGAACGTCAAAAAAAGTTGAGAGTCGAAAAATTGAAAATAAACAAAATATCATGCAAGAAAATTACTGATAATTTGGCGTTACGTTACACACTTTCGAAATGTATTATAAAATTAACTATTTGTTTAGTAACCGAGTTTTTTATTAAAATTAGTTCAATTTATTGACCTTTGTTAACATACAAAATTTTACGCACTTGCGATCGTCAGAGTAGAGATAATTTTACCATTAATTGATATTTGTTTGCTCTTTTGCATTTATTTTACGGTTAGTTGTCGTTCTAGCCAAGGTTTTGCGATAGGAATGCAATTGCATAAATACTCTTAGAAATGTAAATTGTGATGAGAAGATGCTCTTAGAAATAAGTAAAACTAACGAAAACGTAAACTTGAACTTTATAGCCTGATATATAGCCATCGTAACTAAGGAAAGCTTTGAACTTTTTAATTTAATAAAATTTGAATATCTCTCTTTAATAAAATTTATAAAAAAAATTATTCTCTTAATTTAGATCGGAGCTTTTGCTTGATTCCCTTCATTAAATTTTGCACACCTTGCTTTGTAACGGCCCTAGTTAACCTAAGCCAGTTCTTTTTCAGCTCTTTTACGTCATCAACAACTCCAACATCTCTCATCAAGTTTCGCTTCACAATGACCCAGTACCTTTCTATTGGGCGAAATTCCGGAGCACTTGGTGGATTCTCCTCTTTTGCAACGAAATTGATGTTTTGGCTTTCGAGCAAGTTCAATGTGGACCGGGCATAGTGTGACGTGGCTAAGTCAGGCCAAAATATTGTTGACACATTGTATTTCTCATAAAATGGTATAAGGCGGCATTTTAGACATTCTATTTTGTAAACTTCAGCGGATATAGTGCCCTTTGTGAAAAACGTAGTAGACTTAAGACCGCAAGAGCAAATAGCTTGCCAGATGAGAATTTTCTCCCGGAATTTTTAGATTCCAATTGTTGATATTGACTGATCGATAACACTACCTCTCTCTTTTGTGTAGAATTGGGGATACGGCAATGCTTTTGAGTCCATTTTTACATATGTTTCATCATCCATTAAACACATTCAACAATATCTTTAAATAAACAGTCTTACAATTTTCGAAGCCTTGTTTTCCCCACTTGCACTTCAATTTTTTTGGGTATTTTTTGGATTTTGTATGTTTTAAGATTATGTCTTCGCTTAACTCTTTGAATCATTGATACACTGCCCCCAGCCTTTTTTTGCCAAATCGCGAACGGACATACTTTTATTTCTGTTTATCAAAGTCATTATCTTTGCTTCTAATTTTGCGTTCCTTGGACCGTTTTTTCGTAGACTTTTTGGAAAATTTTGGAGAGAACCGGTACTCTCATACTTAATAGTAATATTTTTATACCATTAACACTAATTTTGTGGTCTTTTGCCAATTGTCTGTACGAAATATTTTTTTAGTACAGTAATTGCGCACAATTTCCTTGCGGACGTGATTTTCTATACGTGGCATCGCGACAGCTACCAGAATAATAACGGAGATAGTAAAAATAATAAAAACACAACTGATCGTGTTTGCTAAGGGTACCTTTCAATTTGACATAAATTCATACGCTGCGAGAAAATTATGTTTGAAAGTGTGCAGTTTCTTTTCGGTACAGTCCTTATATAAAGAAACGGGTATACTAGATGTTATATCTGAAAATCTATTCCACACCTATTAATGTAAGGCATAAATAAAATAAAATAAAGTATTTTCAGTTATTAGTTAAACTCTAAATTGCCAAGAGTTTTGAAAATTTACCTCTTAATTTGCTATCTACACATCCAGCATTCCTATCTTTATACACCTCCCAATGCTAAAAATAAAATTTAATTTTTATTTGCACATGTTTTAATCATAAATTCTGTGAAAAAATTAATTATGGATATTAAAAAAATACGATGTTGGTATAATAACCGCAGTGCTCATCTCTATAGAACGTGTGTAAAAATAACTATAAAATACTACAGCAAAAAAAAAAAAAAGCTTTAAAAAATCGAAAAAAAAAACCCGAAAAAAAGTAACCACATACGACGAAGTGATGAATGACTCTTTTAATTAGTTGCCGCAGGACATGCATGAACTGCAAAATGAATGGTGTCGTTCATATGAATTGCACTCGGCATGTAAGTGAGTGAGTTGTGTCTTTGCCATGTCCCCATGTTTATTCGTACACATGTGTGTGTGCGAGTCTACGTATGTGTGTGCAAAGTTAGCTTGAGTGAGTTCATTTATTAAATAGTCATTTTTTTGCACTGCCCAACCCCATTTCCATCTTTACCTCCCTCCCTCATTTTAGCAGTTAAAATTGTCATCAAAGGCGTGCACACAAAGCGGCAGCTATGAATGTCCTTTTTTTCATCATCATGAACATCAGCATGAACTTATTAATATGGACAACGTGCATTTGTATTTGCTTTTATATGTATGTGTATGCGAGGGTACATGTGTTGGTAAAACCAGTGTAAACAAATTGCTTTGGCTGAGGAAAAACTCTGTGAAAAACTCATAAGTCATAAAACGTTGTTGCATTTCATTTTAGCTTAATTGCCTAGTGCGCTCGCTCCGTCAAAAGGATATGGCTCTTGTCGTTTTTTATGCTCGTTTTTTGTTTATTTGTTTGGGATAGATAAGAGCTATGTAGTTGGGCAATTCAAAGTAATCAAAAACACGGTCTTTAATGTAGCTAAAGTTGGATTGGGCAATCGACCTAGGCAAACTAAGCCAGCGTTTACTTATGATACTGTGAGCTATATATGTGATTAATTTTTTTGGTCATATCTTTTAAAAACCGTGGAGATGCATTTTAAGCTGATAAAATTCGATACTATTGAATTTTATGGAAAAATTATGGAAAAGTCATCAAAAGTCGATAAGAGATTGTGTTGAAAGCAGTGATACATAAGGTTTTTTGAGAATGAATGGACTTAGTGTCGGAGTGAATGTGGAAGTTTTGAAATTTTCATAAAAAGTTTACTAAAAAAACATAAAGGTCATTTGAATTTTCTTTTTTCTTAACGTTTATTTCATTAAATTTTTTAAAAATCAGTTACAATTCCAAACAGTTTCTATATAAAATCGGCGAATGTAAAACGGTTCCATTCCTTTTTCACTTTCATAACTTAACATAATCGCTTTATTTTTCTTTTTTTTTTCTCTAAAAGGTTGTCAAAAGAGACACTGTAATTTTTTTCCAATAGTAGGTGGTGCCACGCCTTAAACAGGGAAATACGTTTCTACGGCTAAACTGATGGAATGCTTTTGATGAAATTTTGTACAGAGGTAAATTGAGTGCTGAGAAAAGGTTTTTATTTTTAAGTGGACAGGAAAATATGTTATGACAAATCAACTTATTCACCGATTTTGAAGAAATTTGACTTGGAAATAGATTGAATCTTTTTTTGGAAGCAAAACTTATGCAAATTGTTGAATTATGAATATTGATTATATGAAATAAGTTAAACATTTGATGTTAAGATTGCGCGATTTTTTACAAAAAAGTTCTCACCGTTTCAGTTTGGCTTATCAGCGTCAACATTTTTTAGATTTTTAAAATTTTAGGAAAATTATCGTTCAATTATTGGAATTGGTACAGTGTTTCCAATTGAAACTTAGATAGATATAGCTCTGAAACAAGATCCGATGAATCTTCCACTCTCAAAATACTATTTTCTCTTCAAACCATCAAAAAAAAAATAGTTAAATAATTTCAGTAACGTCACTAAAATTCAATAAGTATTTTACTGCAACAACGCCAACCCTGCCCGTAAGAATCAAACAAGTTTAACTTTCAAAAGGTAAAATTTTAAAAGAAAATTTATTTAATTACTTATTGGAATGTATAAGCAAAACTTTATATTAAGTAGCTTCAAGCCTTTAAAATTAGTCCTATTTCAAAATGTTGTACGTGAGCTTTTCTATTTGTTGGTGTTCAAGCCCAACATCCTGAGCACAAATGCATTCGCATTCGCAATAAATCATGATGTTTTCTTTCATTACACAAAATTTTATGAATTGTTGTGGTAATGATTTGAAATTGCATTTATTTCGTAGTATGCAACAATAGATATTTTGCTGTAACAACTACAACAACTAATAATATCCTCAGTGTATTCGATACGCAATAACATGTAAATGTACATAGTAAAGTACAAACCCAAACTTTTGCTTTTCCAATATTCAGGAAAATCTAATGTTGCATATTTTTGGTCAACCAAAATTGTGTGTACGCGCATGTGTTGCAACACAGCGGCCAGTTGTACAACTCTGGTGTTAAAAATTTTATTTTTGCTGCTGCTGACGTTATTATTACTATGAAAATGGTGACAAATGTGACGTGACAATGCCCACAACTGTCAAATTTATCAAAATCAAACACTAGCTTAAACTAAAAAATAAACTTATTATTGATTTTGCCGTCTATATGTGTAGATATTAGGTTAGGGTATATATTACATTTTTTTCGTGGGAATATTACTCAAAATGCTTAATGTAAGTATGTAGTCGTTTAGTGTGGTTGGATTCTAAATGCATCTATATACACCTACCGTTGTTTTAGTGAGCGATAACTAGCTCACTAAATCTGTTGTTATCTTTAGTCCGTATGGTATTAAGTGAATAATCATATATTTTCGACTTTTAAAGCATGATAAGCTAGCAAAAAATGGTCATGGCACTTGCATACGTTTCAGTTTATTCACTAAAATCTATCCTTAAGTGTATGTACTATCTCCCTAACGAGGGACTTGGTAATTTATTTCAGCTTCATACCAGAAATTTGTAATGCCAGGTTGCATTCAAACCCCCTTTACTTCTTCAAGGTATAAATAAAGATTTTTTGATTGGCCCTTAAAAATTTTATCAAAATTTAAGACGGTAACACTTTGGCGGACGCTTAGCCATAAAGGTATTGAGGCAAGTAGGTTGTGAAAAATTCTATTAGAAACAGTTATGATAAAAGATCCTTACATTTTAGTGAACTAAATTTCGAATAGTCTTTAATTTTTACAATCCCCAATAATTTAGGTAACAACCTGTGCGGACTTGTTGAAAAGTATAGCACCAAGACACTTCAATTTTGATTCCAATGTTATTTCATTATTTTTAAAATCAACACTTTTTTGGGGATTAAATCACGATTTGCATTTTCTTGTAAAGTAAGTTGCTAATTTTTATAGGAGTTGATTAGGACTTTTAACCCTTAAATGCATAGCGTACCATATATGGTACGTGCCTAAAATCATAGCCAAGTCTATCCAAACAACCGGCATTGCGTTAAGTTTTGTGCCAACTTGTAGCAGGCATTACCAGCTTTCACATGTCATGTCTCTTCAGCTCTCCGATGTCCACTTTCAGTTCCAAGTGAGCTGTCAAAGTGGTAGAACGTTGTGTTTAGAAAAAATTTTAAAAGTGACCCTCATCAATATTCAATTCCATATTTCAGACTATTTCCTTAAGTTTCAAAAAGACGAAGAGCCTTCATTCAGTAAACTTAATTTTTTCAGGACTTGTTTTTTAATTTGCTTATTTCTTTACTTATGAAAATATTTAGTCTCATTCAAATCTTGGATATTATTATAACGTTGCTATTTATAACGCTACGTTTAATATTGTTTAATAGGGTCGTCTTTAATTCGTTCTCGACATTACTAAAGTATTTTATCATTTTATCGGTGAATTATAATTTTATTGATAATAATCTGAAGTTTCCTGTAATGATTCGGGAAAAAATAACTCCAATTGGCATTATAAAAGACGTATGGGAGATATTCTGAATATTCAAGTTGACTAGATATGGTATACTGGGATTTGGTCCGAGTTTAAGTCATTTACAATCAGAATAGCCAAAAGAATTTCAAGGACGATTAGAAGGAAAAAGTTTGGGCTTACTGGATTGTAGATGAGATCATTAGGGAAAATAATTTCTATCCTAAAGGAATCTAATTGTAGACTTTACTTCATGTGAGTGAATTTTTAAGCTTGTTTGGTAATTTTCCAATTTTTGTTTTTCAGAGATAAAATCCCACAAGTAAACCAAATTTCTTCCACTTTCCCTTAAAAAAAGAAAGATCAAGGTCTCGCTCCTCTTTGACAGAACTTTGGTAAGCAATTGTCTTTCTCGCGATTCATGTCTGCACCTTTCTGGCACATCTTGTTGACCATTACGTGCGATCATAGAAAATTAAACTTCTTTCCTTTTCATGAAAAATTGGATATTGTCTCAATTTTTAAATTTAAAATTCAAAAATTCTTAAGATTTTTTCCTTTGCAACATAGTTCAGGTATTAAGTACATATTTTACTCACTGTCCACTACACTAGGAATTAACGTAAATGATTAACGACATTGTGAAGTCGCACTTTGAACTGTGCACAGCTGACATGGCAAATCCTGCTATCATTTCCGAGTGAACGCCTTAGAAAAGTGTAAATTTCTACTGATTCTGCTTCTTAGCAAAGTTGCGCACAAGACCATCCCACAACCCCGCCCAAACCTGTGTTCAGTGTATGCCTGGTATGCAACAGTGTACTACAATACAATTAAATTGTCCTTGCTTACATTTCAACATAATATTTGCATACCTTTGCAATATTTTGCTATTGTTTTGCTGTTGCTTTTACTGTTGCTCTAGATAATTAATTATTTCAATTTCTTTGTATTTGAGGAATTTTATTTAGTTTTACAATCGTTTTGTTTCATTTCAATGGAATTTCCCATAGGAAGCCCGTTATGGCAGGATGCCTTGAGTAGTTGAGTGTGGAAGTGTACAAATAAAGAGAAATAAAATGAAGCTTTTTTGTACTTAAGTGTGACACAAAACAAGGATTAAGCTGCTTGTGGTGTTGCTTTTAGTAGAAATGCAAAGTCTACTAAGCTACAGGTAACAGTGTAGAAAAAAGAAGAATAGACTTTGCTAGAAAAAACCAAGTGCAGTGGCGTTTGACGAAAATGCTCGGGAAGCCTACTATTAATTTAAGCTTAAGTGAAACTCAAATGATATTGTAATAAAATTGAATGAAATCAATCAACCAGAACTTTGCGCTGGGGTATGGTTCAAATACCCACCCACCAAATTCGGAATTTTCCCACATTGGTTTTTATTGGTTTTTATTTCTGACTTAAAAGTAAATTAGTTACCCATAGGAAAACCATGTGACCAATAGATGTTTCGAGGTGAATTCTCACATTTCCATGGGTAAATCGAGGACATTTATAGCCAAATAACATCAAACCAATTACATATCTTAGATCACGTGGAACTATCTGAGGACAGTAAGTTAAATACGAAAACATTTCCGCAAAATCGACAACGTATGGTATCCCTAATTACAAAACATTTTAAATGTTCACAAATCAAAGAATCGACCATCAGTTAGTTGTCATATCGTTATTACAGCTGCTGGAAATACACTTTTTCGCATGAAATTATCTTGATGTTGATACTGAATGACATTTTTAATGTTGCAGACTTTCTAATATTCCCATTTATTTTTTGCACCACCACTGTATGGACACTAAGCGAGTGTGTCATCATCAGCATAGCATAGCATTGTATTGTTTGTGGGCGCACTCAACAGTGTTAAGCTGCTTAAAATTTATTTTCAATTCGTTGGCAACGCTTTATACATTTACCTTCAAAATCATTTCACTCACTCTCCATCTCTTTAATTTCTACTCCCCCACTCAACTAAGCTCGGTATTTCTTTGTATTTGCCGTAGTCGTTATATGCGCACAGCTGTGTAAGGGAATTGCAAGAAAATTGCTAAATCCTTTTAAAGGGTCCATTTCTTAGATTCCTGCTACTTTTTCTACTACGTTTTTTTTATTTCTCTTCTTTACTCATCTTATTTTCGTGCTATTTAGAAAATTCTTTGGCAAAATGCTTAGCAAACAATTAAATTGTCATTGCGGGCTTAAAATATAATTTTAATACTCACAAGTAGCAGCAGTAATTTGAATAAGGACAAAGGATGCAGAAAGTAAAAGTAAAAGGAATAAAAAGTAGTGTGGTAGCAAAAACAAAGAGTTCATTATGCATGAAAGGATTCATGCTTAACACCACTCATAAGTGCGGAAGAAAAAATATGCAAATATTTTGAATCGAATTAATAATAATGCTGATTTCTCTCCTAAGCTTCGAAAACTCTGCCATATTTGAGGAAATGAACCGAATCCATTTCCGCTTTGAGATCATAAGCAAAACACACAATTTGCTATCAGTGGTTATGGGCACTTTTGTGCTTTACTTAGCCATTGCAAATATACTCTTTAAAAATGGGATTGTAAAATTAAACGTGCAGAGCGTTGACGTAAAGTGATTTGGCAAATGAATTCAGTAAGTGACTTGGATCATGTCTCACATTTTGATTACATTGAGCACCAACGAAATGTTGGGAATAAGCCTTTTGCTAAAGATGGAATAAGCTTCAGAGAAATTCTTGAACTAATTTCATTAGAGCAGATATTTTTTCTTAGTAATCGGGCCGATCACTTCTACGTTGCAGCGGTGTTTAACAAAGCCTCGCATTATCATGATAATTTGTTCTTTAATCGCACTATTATATAATGGAATAATTATTTTGCGATAACTTTTCCGATCGCTGCGACATCGGTAGATTAAACAAACCACCCATCGACACATTCCCCTTATTCGAATTGGAAGTTTTATATCTACATCAGAGGAGACAAAACGATTCCATTACATTTTTCTAATAGTAGGCGCAGCCTCGTCTATAACAGGAAAATCCGTTTCCACGGCTAAACCAATGTACCGATTTTGATTAAATTTGGTTAAGAAGGGTACTAATCTTTTTTCTTAGATTGAATCCTTAGTAAAGGAATTTGCTCTTATGTATGCGGTGCTGCGACCCTAACAGAAAATACGTTTTTACTGCTGAACTATTGAACCGATTATGATGAAATTTGGTACAGGAGAAAGTTGCACCCTGAGAAAGGTGGATGGTGCCACGCCCTTAATAGGAAAATATGTTTTTACAGATAAACGAATGGATCGATTTTGATAAAATTCGCTAAAGAGACAGATTGATCCCTAAGAAAAGGATAGGATAGGAATAGAGATAGAGCAACATGATGCTATATTTTTGTTTCTGGGAGCGATGATATTTAATCATGTTTAAGTGTTACTGAAATATTTTTAAAACCGGGTTGTCAATTTGTCCTAAGCTCATTATCGGAGATTTATTTAAGTTTTGGCGGATGTGAGTGTCGAACTAAAAACTACTGCTTGATTTTGTTATTCCCGGAGAGTTTTTGCTCATTTTCGGTGGCCGAAGATTTGATGAAATTTCCGTAGTTTCTAGGTCACCTTTTTTAACAAACGTACGAAGAAATAAAACATTAACTATGTAGTTCAAATAATTTAGGATCGCAGGATCTCCAGTTCTTTCAATCAAATCGGGTTTCGAAATAGGTTAAATATCCAGTTTTAAAATACATGCGAAGGCTCAAATAGTTGAGTTTGCTTTTTTGTCGAACACCTTTCTTTTCTCAAGAAATTCTTACAACAACCTCAAAGTTACTCAAAGCACTAAACAATTCGATTTTTAATCATACTTAGTTGCAAGCAGTGATGGCATTTGGGTTTTCTGGAAATGTACTAAATCGAGACTTCAAATGTTTTTTTTAGAGGCCGAATGTACTTTTTTGGAATTTTTTGTCTTTATTTTGCCAATCTAAGTATTATATAAAATTCATTTTTTGTCTGTCTATCTGTCTGTCTATCTGTCTGTCTGTCTGTCTCCTATGCACGCAGAAACTATCCAGCCGATTATGATGAAATTTTGACAGTATGTGAGTATCAATCAGGCGGGTGTCATAGGCTATAAAACTTTTATTTAGGGTGCATATTTAGGGTGGCCCTAATACACAAATATTTTAAAAATAGCGATTTCTCAAAGACAGGCAAATCGATTCTCATGAAATTTACACCGTATGGCTTCTATGTTAAATGGCACAGATTGAATGGTAAAAATTTTATTTAGAATGCATACTTAGGGTGGTCCTCACACAAATATATTTTTAAATATCATTTTCGCGAAGACAAATAAATCGACTCACACCGAATTTACACTACGTATCTCTAATGTTAAGAAGCATAGCTTAGACCACAAAACTTTCATTTAGGGTGGATCTCATACACAAATATTTTAAAAATAGCATTTTCTCAAAGACTCTCTTGGAATTTACACCAAATGGATTTTATATTAAGAGGAAGAGACTAGATTGTAACAATTTTACTTAAAGTGCAAAATTAGGGTGGCCCTTATACAAAAATATTTTTAAATATCATTTTCACGAAGACAGGTTAATCGATTCACATCGAATTTACACCAAGTAGCTCTTATAATAAGAGTTATATCTAAGGCTTCAACACTTTTATTTAGGGTGGCTCTTATACAACAATTTTTTTTATATCATTTTCTCAAAGACCGCAAAATCGATTCTCATGGAAGTTACACCATATGGCTTTTATATAAAGACGCACAGATAAGATCGTAAAAATTTTATTTGAAGTTCAAACTTAGCGTGGCCCTCATACAAAATTTTTTTAAATATCATTTTCACGATAACAGTGTAAACGATTCACACCGAATTTACACCACGTAGCTCTTATGTTAAGAGGCATAGCTAAGGATACAAAACTTTTATTTAGGGTGGCCCTCATACAAAAATATTTTTTAAATATCATTCCCTCGAAGACCGCTAAGTCGATTCTCATGGAATTCACACCACATGGCTTCTGTATTAAGAGGCACAGATAAGGTCAAACAAATTTTATTCAGGGTGTATACTTATGTAGGGTGACCCTCATTCAAAAATATTTTTAAATTTCATTGTCACGAAGACATGTTAGTCGATTCACTCCGAAGTTACACCACGTAGGACTTATTTTAAGACGCATAGTAAATATAAATCACTTTTATTTAGGGTTGCCCTCATACAAAAATATTTTTCAATATCATTTTCTCGAAGACCGCTTAATCGGTTCTCATGAAATTTACATCACTTGGTTTTTATATTAATAGGTTGTAAAAATTTTATTTTGGGTGCATACTTAGGGTGATCCTCATACAAAAGTATTTTTTTTAAATGGAGTTTTCACGCAGACCGCACATCGAATCTACACCACGGTTGAGGTGAAGCAATGCGCACAGGGTAATGCTAGTTTTTAATAAAATGTGTAAAAATTTTGATTTTTCAAAGAAAAAAAAAAAAAAAAGATCACTTTTGGGTGAATACTTAACTGTGTAATTTCGATATTTTACTTAAAAAAAACCGAATGTGATTACTTTTGGGTATGTAAACATGAGCAATACCCCATACCTTAACTTAACAAAAATCAAACCTTTTACATTAATTCAACTCTATTTAATCATTCTTTGGTTATTTACATATAGTTACATAGAACATAAATATGTTCTGATTCAATTGAACAATAACTAACTCTTCAGCATCACAACGAAACTTCACTCTTACAATGAGTCTTCATCCGTAATATCTACTGCATTATTATCAACATGTTCAAATTTAATTTGGAAGTGTTCCAATATTTATTTCAAATAATTCCGAAATGTTGACAGGTACCGCAATGTTGAGGTTTCATTCAATTGACTAAAAAAAAATTGGCGGTACGACTTTTGATCACATATTTTAGCAAAACTTACTAAAAAAAGGTTATTATTAAACTGTCCAAATGTATCGAAAATGTACTGAAAATATATTAAAAATTCTCCAAATGTACTGAATATGATCCAAATGTACCGAATGTACTAAAAACTTGTCGAATGTACTGAAGAAGATTTTTCAGGATGGAAATGTACCGAAAAAAGTCATCATCACTGATGACTGGTTTCAAGATGTTATACGCTTAAATATCGTCTCTCAAATAATTTTCAGGAATAGCTTAGAAGATTAAAGCTAAAGGTATCTCTGTTTGAGCTTAAAAATATCTGAAGGATTGCATAAGAATTGTCTCAGTTATGCGCGACGCCTTATAGCGACATTTAGCATCTGACCAGCGCACTGTACTATCAAATGTATTGTGTTTATAAAAATAATTATATCATTTATTGAATTAGGAGGAAATGTTTATGCTCAAAAGTAAAATCCGATCCATCCCACCCAACAGCATGATTCAAATAGCTGCGTTATTTGAAATTTTTGACACATGGTATTCTACCTTTCAATAAAAGGACTGCTAGCAGGGCTCAACTAGATGATACAAAATCCCTCAATTTTGGTGTTTGTGATTCATGTTTTTATATAGTTCTCGATAAGTTAATTGAAATCTTATGACAAATACAGGTTGCTTGCCACTAAAAAATTACAAAATTCTTCATCCGATATAGGATATAGAATAATACACGGTTAGAAATCTTGGAATAAATTTTAATGCAAGCGAAATATTACAAAGATTTTTAATACAATTTTGATTAAATTTAATACTTTTGAATGTATTACAAAATTTTGTAATACATTTTCTATTAAATTCTAATACAGTTCAAACATTAAAACGATATTTTATAACATTTGATGCTATCACAAGTATTACATTTAGCCAACGTAAATATGATACTACGTTGGCTGATGTCGTTAAAATGTTCATGCAACCTTTGTATTGAAAGGGAACCAGGTTCGAATCCCAGTGGATACGACATATTTTTTTTTTAATTTTAATAAAAGCGAGTATTAAATTTTAATACAAATTTGTATTAAAAATGAATTTTAATATCTAGACAGTATTGAATTTTAATACAATTCTGGTGTAGTCATATATGGGTCATTCCATCTATAATTTGCCTATTTATACGCTGACGTACTTTAAATTGGCTGAAAATTTTTTGAGTGGTTAAGGTATTATCTAATATATAGAAAAATATTATATCAAACTTTTCCGGCCAATAGTTTTGATAAAAAAATTTATTTCTTAGCGCTGTTCAGAGCCGCTCGTAACACAAAAACTTGAATGAAGAATATAAACAAACAAACACAATTCAAATTCGCTTTCATATTATTTTTAGGTAGCTGTGTAATAGTAGATGCCAAAAAAACTACAATTCTGGAAAAATTAACGCCTAAGCGTTACATATACACTGAAAAAAAAAAAATTACATTTCAGGAAAACATCGATTTCTCAAATACTCCAAAATCGATTTCATTTTTTTTAAGCTCAAAATGTGCAGAACATATAGGAGTACCATCCCTTAAGCTTTTGTTCATGTTTTTGCACCCTATTTGATTTGACAAGCATTTTAGTAAAGATTTATGAAACTTAAAAATAAAATTTGGATATTCCATTGATACTTTTGTTAATTTTTCAATGTTTTTTTGTAATTTTTATAATGTGTTCAAACTTTCGAAATCTTAAACTTTTTCAATTTTTAAAAGTTTTTAATTTTTTTAAGTTTTCTATTTTTTTGAAAATTTCAAAAACTTTTGAAATATTAAAAATTTAAAAAATGGAAAAATTGGCATAAATTGAAAAACTTAACTTTTTCAACTCATGGTTATAAAAACTTATTCTATTATTTTCAAAATCATCAAACCGTGCTTTATTTTACTTTAGGAACAAACGCAAAATACTTACAGACTTATTTCAAATCTCTCCACGGAAGATCTGCTTTTATCCCTTCCACAGAAGACCTACTTTTTTCGGTCATTTATGATTTTATATGAAAATAAGGAAATTTATAATATATATATATATATTCTTCCGTTTTATTGCGTACTGTGGTGTTTCTCACGCACGTCAGTAAACCGCAACTGCACTATAATTGTGTCAGTTTGCCCGCCAATGCTGTAGGACTTGTGCACAGTCTATCGAGGTCTATGCTAGGGTACATAAAACACTTCCATTGGTTCTACCCACAGTTGGTAACTCATCAAATCGCTTTGATTGATGTTGCGTATACGTCTAAGTTGACGGTTCACAGGTTATTATTAAATAAATATTTAAAACACAGAAAACATTTTAAATTATCTCAAAAGATTTTGAAATAGCTTTCGAATCCTTGGAATCTGACTTTCTTAAAATTTTGTTTTGTTTTACAGTTCAGCATGCTGATTGAGAATATTAATAGAATATACGGCGCGGAAATGGTTTTTTCATATGTTTTTTTAGCTTAGAAACCACTTACATCATATAGTATATGCAGGACCTGCTTCGGTTAAAGTAAATAATCACCGAAGCCTTTTATTTATTTTGATCAATTCCATTGAACAAGTTTTTTGATTCAAACTATGAAGAGTCCTTTGTAATGACATTTCCTATTTCTGCACAAATCGCGAAAAAATCAATTTCAAAGTAGAAAAGAAAAAATCAAATGAAGTTAAAATTAAAAAAGTAACAACTTACTAAGTTTCCAGTGTTGCGTGTAAATTAAACGATGATGATATTTAAATGAAAACTTTTTCACAAAAAGAAGCAGCTGGGATAAAGACGAAAATTTTAAATGCAAGTTGATGATGAAAATATTATTTGTCATATTTGAGAATTTCATAAAAACGTTGTTGTTGTTGTTGTCAAATTAATTTTGTTGCAATAACTTGGTAAAAGAAATTGCCATGAGAACAGCGTACCAATTGAAAAAGTCGGAAAATATTTTTAATTTGTGAGAGAATAAAATAAAAATACATGCGACAAAAATACAAAAAAAAAATGCGATATAAAGAATTTAATAGGAAAAACAAAATTTAATAAAAAAAAAAAGTTCTTTTGTTGTAATTTCGCTTCAATTTTTGTTGTTGCTGTTAGCAGCAAAATAATTTGCTATGACAACAAAAGCGCACAGCAGCTGCAGCTGATGCTCGTTTAACGCGCGTTGGTTGGTTGGTTGGTCGGTCGGTCGGTTGGTCGGTTGGTTGGTTGGCAACGCTAAAGGTTGCTCTTGGCAACGCTATGATGAGAATATTTTTTCTCTATTTTTTTTTTCGTATGCTTTGTTGTTGCAGTAGTTAAAATTGTCGTTGTTGCTGTTGTCGTTGCTGCTTATATGTTGTTGCACACTACTATTGACAACTGCAACTGACATTTGTTTGCTTTTATATGTTTGTTGTTGCTTTTGTTGTTTGTTTGCAGTGCTTTATCTTTGTGTATATTTGTATACACATAAGTGTATGTGTGTACTTAAGTTTGTATATGTTAACTTATGTGTTTGTGTCTTTAGCCTCATCTCTCTAGCTGTGTCTGTGTGTGTATGTTAAATTTACATTCTGCGGTTTATCATTTCAAAGGATAATAAAGTGCATGCAGCAACGCGTTACCAAGGATCTCTGCGTTTATCCTGGATCTCTGTTTAAATTGACTTTTATCCTTTCTTGGTGGTATTTTTTTTTCCATTTTTATTTTACTCTCTTTGTTAAATTATAAAAGCAAATAAATTGCAGCGGCAACAAGTGGAAAATTTTAAAGGGGAGGATGTATTTTCAAAAAATCAGAAAAAACTTTAAAGTTTTGAATTGAAAAAAAACCTAACGATAATGAGTTGAAGTCAAACAGTCCATAGACTTGGAGCTAATTGAGAGTTAATGTAGAACACTTATCCAAAGTAAACAAATATAATCGATTTAACAGACTAAGATGAAAGGTATTAATTGAGGAGTAGGCAAACGAAACGGCACATATCCAGTTGATAAAAATTTTCAGAATTCGCAACAAACTGTTGGTCTCTGAACTTGTCCTTTCGAATTGCCACTATGGCACATTCGATTTTTCAAGTTCACTAGGATGACGTCAGTCTCATCCAAAGCATGTTATAATACTGTTTAGGAAATTTAACACACTTAGTCACAGCTCTTAGGGTCGTTTTCGACCAAATTTTTTTTTTTCATTTCAAATATTTCGAAAACTGTCAGCTTGTGGGTCTGTGTCTTCGTCACTTTATCAGTAGGTATGTTATGAATGAAAACATGTAGTTTCAGAGTTTATTGATAGTTGTCCATAAGTTTTTTTCAACTTTGGGACTTTTTTCATCATTCGGGTCGTTTTCGAACCGTACTAATTTTTTTATGTAAAGGCATGTTTTTTTAATTTCTATCGGCTTAAAAAGTTAATCACAGTTCAGTGTTTACTAAGGCTGTGCAACGAGCTGATCGAACATGTTCGAAGTTCTGCAATTGAGTCAAGCTCGAATAACTCGATTCGTTTGACCCAACTCAAGTTCAGTTCGCTCGTTGTTCGTATCATTCGATCGCATCTTGATGTCCGAGTTCTGAGTTGGTCGTGTGTTATGTTTGTATAACAGTGTAATTGCATCGATAGAAAATTAAAAATAACGAAATGTGACATCGAACACATCAAACAAAACGAACTTAGTCTCACGGCTTTGGGCAAATTCGCACCAAGAGGAGAATGTTTTTTCAATCAAAGTGAATGTGTCACTATTGACGAGAAACTACTGGCTTACCATGGACGATGCTCGCTTAGACAGTACATGCCAAGTAAGCCTGAGGAGTACGGTCTGAAATTTTGGCTTCTCACTTGCGCCAAGACTTCATATGTATGGAATATGCAACTATATTTGGGAAAATTTGCTGGAGCTGCACCGGAACAAAATTAGGATGGGCGGGTGGTTCTTGATTTATTTGAGGAGCACAAAGGGCAAAACATTACAAATAATAGTTTTTTCTCTTCATACGACTTGGGTCAGAATTTGCTACACAAAAATTTGATTATGTCTGGCACATTGCATTCCGCTTAAGCTTCTTATCGAGAAAAAGCAGCCACTGTTCCAATCTACATCCGCCTTCACCAAAAATAATGCTTTGGTTTCATATGTAAGAAAGAAAAATAAATGTACCATTGTTCAGAGCACAATGAATTATTCGCCAGCACCGAAAAAATTGCCTGCGATAGTTTCATACTATAATAAAACAAAAGGCGGTGTTGACAATGCTGACAAAATGCTTTCGGGATTCAGTTGCAAACAGAAGACTAACCGTTGAATTTTCGGACATTACAGTGTTGAATATTTTCAACATCTATTCAACAATAGATCCAAATTGGCTAAAAAAATTCCAAAAGCAATGACGTAAGAACTTCCTACATGAACTTGGTCTTGCATGCCAAAACATCACATATCTAACAGAACCAGAAATCTACAAAATCATCAGCAAGTCTCACTTACCAAGCAGCCTAGAATGGTCCCGATACAACTAACCAAACGGGTTAGATTTGCTCTTTGTTTAACTGAGAAAACCTTTTAAAAAGAGCACAAAAGCGAATTGGTTTGCTGTATGTGTAAAACCTTAACCAAAATAGACGTGACAAGACGGTAGCAATTGAACGAACGTTGCACTCGTTTTGTCTGTTTTGACATTCAACCCAAAATGTTAAGGTAGCCAAAGAACCGAAAATGCTGTTATGACGAGTGGCAACGTTTTGAAGTTCGGCTCTTACGGAACTCTTACGTCTCGTCAAAATGCTTCGTTCACTTTCGATCAATTACGTTGGTTCATTTTGGCTATCAACATTGGTTTACATACACTCGAACTTACTCGTTACGTCTCGTCTATATTGGTTTAGGCTTAACAAAAATCTTTACAAAAGAGCTCACAACCGATAAAGTCTATCATTTTCATTAAAAAAAATCTTTTCCTTCAAAATTCCATACAACGACCCGCCAAGATCAGATCAGTCTTAATTTTTAAGGATCAGTCTACGGTTAAGCCATAACTTCAGAACGTAAAAATTTTACTTTGTGAATAAATATTTAATGTAAATTGTTAAAGATGTTATCACTTCGTTTAAAACATAGACCTCATTCTAAAAATGTTGATGTTCTTATTAGCAGAGTCTCTTATTCTCATCAATATATCAAAATGTTTCAAATGAAAAGCAACTAACAAAGGGAATCAACATTTTGGCTTCTTATCGAATTTTTTTCTGCTTTCATCCTCAAGTTGCCTTTACTTGGTTTGCCTGCTCTTTGCTACTGCTTCTCCAACTGCTGCTACTGTACGACTACACACTTGATTGGTTGTATACAGGACGGCATTTTTGTTTATTAACTTTGACAGCATCCTTAATTTACAATTTCATATCAGAAAATCATGTTCCTTTTTTCCTTACATTTTTATATTTTTTTCTTGCCTTTTTTCTCGTCCCTTAACATCCTTGCTTCTACTGATTATTATTTATGAAGGATTTCTTTCAAGGTTATTTTATTGCATGTTGTTGTTTTCTTCTTTTTTTTAAGGATTTGTACAGCTCAATGGGCAGCGACGACTTTTGAGTACTTAAGTACAAAATTGGGGTGCGGGGAAAAAATTTTTGATTTATTTTCTTTCTGTTTTTTTTTTTTCAGTTTTTAATAAGCTCTTAACGTAACATGTTAAACATTAAAATGTGTATCCACTTGTAGTGCTTTGTACCATAAAAAAAGCTTAAGACTATATATGTCATGCTTCTTGGAAATGCAACTTAAGCAACAAATAAATGTATAATTCATTATTAAGCAGGTCGAAAGGTTTCATTTGAAAATAAGTTTAGATTACTTTTTTATTACTTGTTATTCAGATCATTAAGTGATCTTGCCATTCGCTACAACCCATGTAGGGGGTGGTGCGTTTTTGCACCCGTCGGCGTTAGTGAGTACATTTTTACTAGTGGAAAGAGTGGTTATGAAATATGTGGATTATAAAAGAAATTAATGGATCAAGTCAAAGTTTATATTAGATTTATTAAAAAAGTAGATAATAAATGCGTGTCGGAACATATTAATTCAGAGTTATCGACAAAATATAGAAAAAAGTCATGAATATTCACTAGAAAGCACGTTATATCTAGTTCCCGACATGGTATGCCACTTTTCTCTTGGCACAGTAGTAGATGGTGTGGAAAGCACAGTGGCAACAGCGGAAGCATTTTTCTTCTTTTCACTGTTGTGGTCAATGTTCTCCACTCCCAATTGTTTTTGAGAGAGTGTGTCTTAAGTTTTGGGACCATGATGAAGTGCCACTACCTCACTTTGCGCCAAGTAGTCAGCCACTATGTTGCGGAGTTCGAAGTGGCCCATCTGCCTGAATTCCTTTTTGGAGCTATCCCTGTTAGACGTTGCGTTTTTGCGCTGGTAATTGTAGATGGAACTATGTAGCTTCCAAGCATTGACCATGGCAGTATCGAGACCATTTGTTATCAATGGCCAATACTATTTTTAACCACGAAGAGAAATCCGGTAATTGTTCATTGCATTGTCAAAAAGATCAACGCCTCGCTTTCGTTTGCTTTATTGATGAATGATGTCTGGCTCCTCTACCATTACTATCTAACGTTGATTTCTTTTATAACGCCACACGCGATGTTTTGATTCGACTTGCAGATAATTGGACAACACAGTTACGGGCTGCAATTAGTAAATAAACCAATCAATGTCGTTCCAACGAATTGCTGACCATCAATTTTTGGGACGGTGTTTGAGCAAGGGCAAGTGCGACCACCCGTTGCTCCAAAGCAAATTGATAGGGTATATTGTCGTCATTGTTGGCGTCCGGGTACTCAACATACATTTCTGTGGTACCAAAATCTAGGGCATACTTTCTAAGGCACCATCAGTATCGGTAGGCTCATCATCATCACAGAATATGTGGTCGTCTGAGACATCTACAATATCCGTCAAATCTTCCACACCATCTGGCGGCGAAACAACTATAACAATAGTCAATACGTTCGACAATTGTCTTTGGTCTTTGCGGCTCGGTTTCCTCATCAAATTCATGAATTAAAAAG